>JANAVB010009599.1:29435644-29497495 GCA_029216955.1 Iris pallida
GGCTCGTATCTGTATAGTTAGGTAACCGATACGATATACTCTGGCCTGCATGGGCCACCAAAAAAACTTGTCATGACCCGCACCCGCTTTTTAGGCGCGATCTCGTGAACAAGCCAACTACGTATCAAGCGGACTCCAGTCTAACTCGAATACGTAAACGCTGTCAAGGCCTAATCATGGTGAAGTAAATCTCTATCTCAATCCACAATAAGTATATAACCATGAATGGACACTATGGGTCATGGTCTGCAGCCCACTAGCATATATGTCCGATAAGACTCTAAAGAATGTAAAAAGAGTCTAAAATTGAGTCAAGAAATATGATATCTCAGGATAAGGTATGAAAGCACAAGCGGATAATAAACGTAATAATGATACCTGAATCTCGCAAGCGTATCATCGCATTCGAAACCCACAAGAATCGCGAATCATCCGCCATCCAGAACTACTAGCTAACTCCATGCAATCACTAAACCTGAAGAGATTATCAGGTCCTCAAGGGACATAGCAAGATACATAAAAACATGCCTATCTAGCAGTTTAACCATACATAAGAATATAAACAGGATATAAACAGGAAACTAGACATGAGACTGACATGTGGCTACTGACAGGTAACTATGAACACGGATACGGGATCGACTGTGCATAAATAAACTGCTGGAAGAACACGTGTCACGACCCGCACCTAGTGTAGGACACAAAAAGTGGGTACGTCCAGCCTACACCACAGTGTCGACGGTAGAATGCTATTCTAGGTCACAATTAAAACTAAATACAATATGATATACTCTCCGTACGGAGGACAATCGCAGCAGGATACAACTCAATCACTAAAACTGGAAGTAGCGTGATAGGATAACTATGAATCTACAAGAGAAGTACAACAGAGAGAAATAAATCTCGGTATTATCAACACCAACTCAAAGAGGCATAAAATAAATACAACTTAAGACAACTGAAAATAAAATAAGAAAAACTCTAGCCATCTACTCCAACGTCTACTGTGTCTCCTCTAGGCTAGCAGGTAACCACCAAGCTATCTATAAAATTTGTCAACCGGTCTAGTCAGGACGGGAGCGAGCACAATACATCTCACGCAGTTCATAATATGACAGGATATGTAAATATGCTATAGAGTAAGATACATGAAACGTTGGGAAATATATGAAGTAAAAGAGATGACTGTAAAGAAATATCTAATATAAGTAAAGAGCTTGTAGGAACGAAATCGTAAAGCACAATACTCTAGAGGGGGGGTGAATAGAGTTGGCAGCGAAATATTGTGGTTTCCCTCTGTTGAGGACTAATCCAGTCGGTAGAACTCTTGCTACCAGTTGAATCCACTAGTGGCAAAACCGCAAGTTTTCTTACGAAGTCCTTGCAACTTCTACAACGCGAGCTTTGATACGAAGAACTCGTCCAACTTCAAATGTGAAGAGGTATTCTTCAATCAAGCCTTCTGATTACAATCTCTCAGAAACTTCTAGACCGCACCGTACTGGCAAATCGACTAGAGGATTGTAATTGGCTTGGGATCTAAAATTTAAAGCTCAAGAAAACTCTTTGGAAGACTTAAAGCTTTAGATAGAGAGAAGATTGAAAGTGAATGAGTGAGTTGAAATGATTGAAATCCTTCTCTATTTATAGGAATTCCAAAGACAGAATTCTGACAGAATTCGGGCAGAATTCGGGCAGAACTCGATGAGAAAATCTCGGTCAAATCTGCAACTGCAGGAGGACCAAGTTCCAGAGAATTCAAAAATTAAAACGGCTACCAACCGAACTCTGGCCGAACTCTGGGTCTTGAGCACAAGTAGATAACTTGAGAACCTTGGGCTCAGGGTCTTGAGCACAAGTAGATAAGTCATTGTCGAAACGTTGGAAGATGCGTGGGAGAATCATCGCATAAGAGAGATTTCTATCTCTTGTATGACAACGTCCCATCATCTGAATAATGGTCTTAGGGGCAGAAAATGGAATCCCCTTAAGAATGTGATACATAGCAGATAATTCAAGAGACGTGACATCATCCTTCGAAGTAGATTTCGGAAGGAGAGTGGAATAAATGATACGGTGCAATTCATAATTAAACAAGTTCAGGTTGTTTGCCTTGAACTTTCCAGAGCGAACTCTATCAGGTGCACAAAGTTCAGCTTTGAAACTGGTAAGTGTCGTGCCTTCGGAGAAATCAAACTCAGTGATGTCAACAAGTGGTTCACCTTCGTTAGGAATACCAAGGATCTCCGCTAAGAGAACATCATTGAAATTGATATCTAATCCTCCAACACGTGTGCTTACATCAAAAGTGTTTAATATGATATTGCAGTAAAACAGTCTAATGGCATTAGCTGCTACGGAAAAACAGAGTTTAACAAAATGTTGTAACCCTAATGCCTCAAAGAAATGGCGATCATCAGGAAATACAGTCCACTTGATGGGTGCGCCTGTGCATATGGATCTCATGGAGAAGTCTCCATACCACAGTAAGGCTTGGTCTAGGGTTTGAAAGTAAAACCCGTCGAACGCGCCGTCGCTAGATTGGACTGGTGAAAATAGGGAATTAGTGGGTGGATCCGAAGATGAACCTTCGTCACTTGGGTTGGTTGTCTTCTTCCTCTTAAAGGGGTAGAATCCCTTATATGCCATTTGTGAAAAAATAAAGGAAATAGCACGAAATTGAACAAAAAGGAAACAAGGAGTTATACCTCCCGAGATCGGAGTATGTTGTAGAGAATGAAGAACTCCGCATGAATCCAAAGTTTGGATTGATTTCACCACTTGGATTGGAGGAGAAGGAGTGATGAAGAACTAGGGTTTGGGGTTCTCCTCGTGCGGCTGCTTGCTGCTGTTGATGTGGTTTGGAAGCAATGAGGAAGAAAGGCTCTCGGGTTCTGGTTATATAACCTGATACCTTCAACCAAACTCGGACCGAATTCGGTCCGAAGTCTGGCCGAATTCGGCTGGGTTTGGTTTGGAACACTTTCTTTTTCATTGGCTCATTTCAAATATTTAATTCAAAGATTAGTAATTTCAACCTTCAATTAACATAATTAATATTATTTTATAGATTAAATATTATTACACAGCGACTGTTTCAGATTAGCTGTAGGAGTACTATCCCAGCTGGCGGAGATTCACTGGGGAACTCTTAAGTACCGCTTCGCTTCAACCGTAGTTGTGGTGATAGATAGACTCTTTATTGGCTTGACTCTAACACAGTTTTTGCATATTGAAATAAAATCAATTAATATTATTGACGTCCAAAATTCCTAATTCTCGACGTAAATAATTGAAACGATCTTCTACTAGAGGTTTTGTGAAAATGTCAGCTAATTAATTCTCAGTATCTATGTATACAAGGTCAATATCTCCATTTTGATGATGATCTCTAAGAAAATGATGTCGAATCTCGATATATTTTGTACGAGAATGACATACAGGATTCTTTGTCAAATTAATAGTGCTTGTGTTATCAAAGAAAATGGGAATATGTGTATAAAATAAATCATAGTCTTCCAAGGTTTGTTTTATCCATAAAATCTGAGCACAACAACGTCATGCGGCGATATACTCAGCCACTGTTGTTGATAGGGCTACAGAATTTTGCTTTTTACTAAATCATGAGACAAAAGCTTTGCCTAAGAAATGACATATACCACTGGTACTTTTTCTATCAACTTTGCATCCGACAAAATCTGCATCCGAATAACCAATAAGGTCAAAGGACTTAGTTTTGGGATACCATAAGCCAACAGAAGAAGTGCCCTTAAGGTATCGAAAGATACGCTTAACTGCGCACAGATGTGATTCCTTTGGATTTGCTTGAAAACGTGCACACAGGCAAACACTAAACATTATATCTGGACGACTAGCAGTTAAATAAAGTAAACTATCGATCATACCTCGATACTTACGTGTATCGACCGGCTTGCCTTGTTCATCAATATCAAGCTTTGTTGAAGTTGCCATCGGAGTGCCAATAGGTTTGACATTGTCCAGATCAAACTTCTTTAGCAAATCTTTTGTGTATTTGGCTTGATTTATGAACGTCCCATTGTCAGTTTGTTTGATTTGCAGTCCGAAAAAGAATTTCAGCTCTCCCATCATGCTCATCTCAAACTCATTCTGCATACACTTAGAAAATTCATGACACAGAGATTCATCAGTAGATCCAAATATGATATCATCTACATAGACTTGTATTAAAAGAAGTTTACCATTAAAGGACTTGATAAAAAGTGTAGTGTCAACCTTGCCTTTTGAAAAACTGTTGTCAAGTAGAAAAGAGCTTAGACGATCATACCAAGCACGAGGGGTTTGTTTCAAACCGTATAAAGCTTTCTTCAACTTGAAAACATGATCAGGGTTTTTAAAATCTGTGAAACCTGGAGGTTGTGCTACAAAAACTTCTTCTTTTATAAAACCATTTAAAAATGCCCTCTTGACATCCATTTGAAATAATTTAAAATTATGAAAACATGCAATTGCACATAACATGCGAATGGATTCTAATCTCGCAACTGGGGCATAAGTCTCATCGTAGTCGATACCTTCTTCCTGATTGTATCCTTGAGCTACGAGTCGAGCCTTATTACGAGTCACTAAACCATTTTTGTTCAGTTTATTTTGGAATACCCAACGGGTGCCAATGACCGGACGATCAATAGGCTTGGGAACAAGTTTCCAAACTTGATTTCGTTCAAATTGGTTTAATTCTTCTTGCATAGCATCTATCCAAAAACTATCACTACATGCTTCATCAATAGTTTTGGGTTCTAGCTGTGAAATAAAAGTAACACTAGAAACAATATCTCTACTGGATGTACGAATACTTACACCTTTGGTAATGTCACTAATTACCAAATCCTTTGGATGACCAGCTGTGAATTTTAATCTTTTCGGCAGACTCTGAAGGTAGCTGGTTCCTGGATCTTCTCTAGGAGGATCAGCTAGTGTCGAGCTTGGTTGAGAATCAGTTGTTGTTGAGCTTGGTACAGTTGGATCTTCGTCATTGTCATCGATAGTTATTTGATTCAGTTCATCAAAAGTGACGTTGATTGACTCTTCGATGATCATGGTTCGTTTGTTGAAGACTCTGTATCCTTTGCTCTTGGCCGCATAACCTAAAAATATACCTTCATCGGCCTTTTCGTCAAACTTTCCCAAATTGTCTTTTGTATTAAGAATAAAGCATTTACAACCAAATATCTTAAAATATGAAACAGATGGAATTCTATCAAACCATAACTCAAATGGAGTCTTCTTCGATTTGGGTCGAATTAGAACTCAATTGAGAACAAAACAAGCTGTATTGATAGCTTCAGCCCAGAAATATTTGGGTAGACTAAACTGGTTTAACATTACTCTGGCCACTTCGGATAGAGTTCTGTTCTTGCGTTCCACAACTCCATTTTATTGTGGAGTCCTAGGACAAGAGAACTCGTGTTCAAAACCGTGTGTGCCACAAAAATGTTCAAACTCTGCATTCTCGAATTCTCCTCCATGATCGCTTCTTATACGAGTGATCATGTAACCTTTTTCATTCTGAACTTTCTTGCAAAAGGTGACAAATTCGGATAATGCATCATTCTTGCGTGTCAAGAAGTATACCCACGTGTATCTAGAAAAATCATCTACAATTACAAAATTATAAAGTTTACCTCCGAGGCTAGCAACTCTGCTAGGACCAAATAAGTCCATATGAAGCAAATTTAGAGGTCTAGTAGTACATACTGCGTTTACTGACTTGAATGTGGATTTGGTAGCTTTGTTCTTTTCACATTGGCTGCATACCGAATCCTTCTTGAATGTAATGTCCGGTAAACCGCGTACTAGCTTCTTTGTGGATAATCTTGATATTGTGTCCATATTTGCGTGACCGAGTCTCATATGCCACAGATGACTCTCATCGCTTTTAGCCATTAAGCATCTACCTGAAATGTTAGTTTCTTCCAACAAATAGAAAACATATATGTTGTCTTCCCTGATACCTTCAAAGATAGTACTACCAGTTGAGCTATCAACTATAGTACATTTGTCTTTGCCAAAGTTGATGTCATAACCACGATCAGCTAAATGACTTATGCTGTGTAGATTATGTTTCAACTCGGTAACCAGACAGACATCCTTAATTATAGGATAGGGAGACTTACCAACATCACCGATACCAATAATATACCCTTTCAAGTTATTACCGAAGGAGACATAGCCTTCCTTCTTTTTCTTCGACAGTATTGCAAACAGTGTAGCGTCACCGGTCATATGCCGTGAACAACCGTTGTCGAGGATCCATTTGCTTCTAGCATGTGAAAGGTGTTCTACCTACAAAACAGTTTACAGATAAAACTTTTGGTACCCATTTCTTGTAGGGTCCTGAAATGTTAGCCTTTGGTATCCAAGCATAAATATTTAAATCAACAAGCTTTCTGATTCTACATGCAGATGAAATATGACCAATGTGGCCACAATAATGACATTGTACATTTCGAGTGTTGAAAGCTGAGTGGTGTGCATGGTTGGTAGGTTTAGGTTTTCTAGTATAAAAGAAAGCATACCTATAATCATGTTTGGGCTTAACCTTTTGGGGTAAAGGTTTGATAGGGTTAGGTCTGACAGTGTTTGGCTTGGGAATGTTCCAATTTTTTGGTAAGTGACACATGTTAGGGTAGGAAGCAGCAGTCTCAGGCTGTTTTTCTAACCTAATTTCCAATCTTTTGGAAATGTCATACAACTTAGTATAATCAGAAGTGAGTGCTTCCATTCTGATTTGTGCACATCGAAGACTTTTCTTCTCAATAGAAAGTTCTTCTTTGAGTTGGTCAATAACTTTGTCTTTCTCTTCAGATGACTTGGTAGTCTCGTGTAATAAGAGCTTGATAGAGGAAAGCTCACCAGACTCACTAACATTATTTCTAACCTCAGCTAGTTGGTCGGTAAGTCTTCCTATTTCTCCTTTGTACTCTTTGAGTACCTTCTTAGAGGTCTGATATTTGCTACGCAGTTTTCTGTAATCAGTCATCAGTTCACTGAAGGCATCTCCTAATTGCTCAAAGGTGAAGTCATCATAAGTATCAACTACAGGTTTAGTAGGTACCTGATCAGATGCCATAAAGTATACGTTTGCAGCATCTTCTGATTGTTCGTCTTCTGAGTCGCTGGCTTCACTTTCATGCCATATGCTGGTATTGGCATATCTCCGAGATGTTGATCTCTTCAGGTTTCCTTTTTCATACCCGTTGCTCTTCTTGCTTGATGATGAGTTTGTAGGACAATCCTTCTTCATGTGTCCCTTCTTTTTGCAGCCATAGCAGACATTATCATCTTGATACCAGTTGTTGCTGTTGTTATTTTCTTTGGCTCTCTTCTCATGTCTCATGAATCTCTTGAATTTCCTTGCTAGGAGTGCTTGATCTTCAGCATCAGATTCACTGCTGTCTGAGTTACCTTCAGTAGCTTTTCTGTGCTGAGCCTTGAAAGCGATCGTCTTCTCCTTTGGTACAGGTTCTTCAAAATCTTGTAGCTCCAGTTCATGAGTGAGTAGCTTACCCATAAGTACTTCGAGGGACATAGTTGTGAGGTCGTTCCCTTCAATGATTGCAGTAGCCTTTGGAATCCAGTTCTTGGTAAGTGCTCGCAGGAGTTTGCGAATCTTTTCATGGTTACTGTACTCTTTGCCTAGGGAGGACAAAGGATTTACAATATCCAAGAATCTTTCGAACATTTGAATAACTGTTTCGTTGGGCTTCATCTTGAACACCTCATACTCTTGAGTAAGTCTGCTGACTTTAGATTCTTTGACTTGAGTCGTGCCTTTATGTGTGACTTCAAGTAGCTTCCATACTTCATTAGCCGTTGTGCAGATAGACACCCTGTTAAATTCAGTTCTGTCTAAAGCACAAAATAGAGCATTAATAGCACGTGCGTCAAGATTGGACTTTTTCTTTTCCTCCTCTGTATATCTGCTATGGGGTTTTTCAACTAAAACTCCATCAACATTTATACGAGGTGGCTTTTGATAGCCATCAATAACAATAGACCATAAATCAAAGTTAAGAGATTTCAAGAAGAAACTCATCCATGTTTTCCAATAGGTATAGTTCGTACCATCAAACAGTGGAGGTCTGTTTGTGGCCTGGCCTTCACTTGTGAATTTCACAGTTGCCATATGTTGTGCTGTGTTCTATATAATAATTAATTAAATGAATAAATAATTGCAATGTTATCTTACTTTACCTGTAACACCCGCTCTGATACCAATTGTAGGAAAGAAATCGTAAAGCACAATACTCTAGAGGGGGGTGAATAGAGTTGGCAGCGGAATATTGTGGTTTCCCGTTGTTGAGGACTAATCCAGTCGGTAGAACTCTTGCTACCAGTTGAATCCACTATTGGCAAAACCGCAAGTTTTCTTACGAAGTCCTTGCAACTTCTACAATGCGAGCTTTGATACGAAGAACTCGTCCAACTTCAAATGTGAAGAGGTATTCTTCAATCAAGCCTTCTGATTATAATCTCTCAGAAACTTCTAGACCGCACCGTATTGGCAAATCGACTAGAGGATTGTAATTGGCTTGGGATCTGAAATTTAAAGCTCAAGAAAACTCTTTGGAAGACTGAAAGATTTAGATAGAGAGAAGATTGAAAGTGAATGAGTGAGTTGAAATGATCGAAATCCTTCTCTATTTATAGGAATTCCAAAGACAGAATTCTGACAGAATTCGGGCAGAATTCGGGCAGAACTCGATGAGAAAATCTCGGTCAAATCCGCAACTGCAGGAGGACCAAGTTCCAGAGAATTCAAAAATCAAAACGGCTACCAGCCGAACTCTGGCCGAGTTCTGTCAGGGTTAGGTTAGGTTTTAACAAATAGTTTTTGATGATTTTTGAAAACCTTTTTGAAGCTTTTGTTTAAACGAATGTTTTTCAAAACAAAGGACATTTTAAAAGTATTTTGAAAACATTTTAGAATAGCCTATTTGCCAGTACGACTCGGTGTATAACGTATTCCTAGACTCAATAAAATGAAAAATATATTGCTTAAAGGAAATACAGACTCGAACAGGCAAACGTTGCTTCGGTCAAGAGTCTGATACATCCTGACTAGCTTCATATATCCAGACAGAGTTTGATCAATTATTAAAATCAGGTTGACCGTATGGCCAATGGGCCAACAGAGCTAACAGTGACTAGTGATGTAGAGTACAAGATAGACATGTGAACGGCTTGATAATAAGCATAAAAGTTTGTATATGACTACACTACTTTGGAATTGTTCACATGACCATTTATACTCCCCCGTACCCCAATCAATACATAAGGATCCAGACAGGTTATGTTATTGCACATGATATCACATGGGGGCCCATAAATGGGTGCACATGAATGTAAACATGGGGACTCCGTGAACATGAGAGTACATGAATCACAAGAGTGCACATGAATAGTAAAAGCACATAAATACATGATGAAAGTAAAACGTACATGACATGATGTATCCTATGCTCCCAAGGGGGATAACATCTCGTGAAGGGATCCATATAGTACCAATCCGTGTTAACAACGTGACAGCATCAAGTAAAGTAATCTAGAGTGTAAATGTAAATCCTATCAAGTATGAAACAGTCAGAGAATGTACTCGCCTGATACCCTGAATAGCTGATATGAAAAGATGGCCAACTGGAGTCATAGAGTCCTAGTTAGAGCAACACAGGTTATAAAGAGTTCAATTTATATGGTAATTGAAATTATAATGCAATCTACATGAGGCTAAATCAATCTAAGTCAAAGTCAACTCTTGGTCAACTCTGGTCAACTATAAAGTCAAACTAGGTCAACTCTAGTCAACTATGGTCAAACTAGCTAGGGTTGAGTCAACAATGGTCAACTAGTCTAGGTTAGTCAATTCTAGGTCTAAACAAACTAAGTCTATGCAAATCAAGTATCCAAGATAGCTACTAAATCATAGCCTAAGTCACTTGCTAAACCAAGCACAAAACTAAACCATAAGCTAACAAGGCACACAAACTTAGTCATATAATGCATATATTATTCACATTCACACATTCATATATATATATATATATATATATATATATATATATATATATATATATATATATATATATATATAAACAAATGGCTAAAGCCTTCAATGAAACAGTAAAGTAGAGGTTGGCATCGGGATATAGCCCAAGTTCCTACAAGATTAGGGAGGACCCTTAACAAAGATCCTAGCTAAAAACGACATTAACCAGCAAAGATTTTTTTTTAATGGCATTCTGGAGATTCAAAATTCAAATTTTGAAAGTCAAAAGAGCCACGTGTGTGGGCGCTGGGCCCTAGGGGGTGGCGTGTGCGCTGCCCGAAGGGGGCGCTAGTCCCGAGGGGGAGCACTGCACGAGGAGGGCGCTGCGCCCGGGGCGGGGTGGGGTTGGGGGGGGCTCCCAGCCGAAAACCAGGTGGGTCCGACGAAGTAGGACGAAAAGGGGGGGCCGGGAGCGGAGGCGCCGACGGAGAAAGCCAGCCCGGAGGGAAGGAAAGACAGCTCCGGCTCACGGGCGGAGGGGCGCCGATGGGGGAAAAAAGAAGAGGGGGCCTGGGGGATGCAGGACGCCGGGGGAGCCGTCGAGCAAGGACCGAGTGTAGGGGCTCTGGCGGAGGAGCGGACCCCCCGACCCGGAGAAGGGTAGGGGGTGGGCGGAGCGAGTCTGCCATCAGGGAGGGGAGGAGCTCGGAAAGGGTGGAAGGCGGAGCGCCGGCTGCGGCCAGGCGACGCGACGAAACGGTGGCGGCGGCTACCAGCCGGGCGGGATAGGGCCCTCCGATCTGAGATAGAGAGATCGCCGAAGGGGGTGGGAAGGCTGGGAGGGAGAGTAGTGGAGGCCACCGACGACGAGGCCGACGAGGACGCCGGCGCCGAAGGGGGAAGCAAAGAGGGGGCCAGCCGTTGGTCGCCGGGGGGCTCGGCCGGTGGGACGAGGGAGGAAGAAGCCGAGTTGGGCCGCCGCAGGGAGGAGCAGGAGGCCACAGCCAAGGGGTGGACGCCTCAGCAAGCAGCGACGGCGAAAACGTGAACCTACGATCGGCCGGCGCCGAGGTAAGGGGAGTCGAGGCCACCCTAGCCCAGGAGGGGGGTTCGAATCCCGATGGGGGAGGAAACAACGACGGCGGGGGAAAGGCGGGGGCGCCGGGAGGGGAAGAGGCCGGGCAAGGCTGGAAAGGGAGAACCAGAGGGGGATAACTGGGCTGCGGGGGACCGGACGGGGCGACCGAAGACGGAGGAGAGGCTGACCGAGACGGGGCCGTCGCAACCGCTGGAGGGGGCGGCACGGCGAGGCAGACTGCCAGAGGCGCCGAAGATGGGGGAGGTGCGCCTAGCGTTGCTGCCGACCCCGGAGGAGAAGCCTTCCTGCGTCGAGCACAGCGGCGCCAAGGATGTCGCCGAGGGGGCGGGGGTGGCGGAAAGCCCCAGAACGGGAAGAGGACGGAGAGGGAGGGGCCTCCCCACGGCGAGAGCACGCCGTCGAGGCGGAAGACCCCCGACGGGGAAGGTGGCCAGGATACGGGGGCCGGGTTAAGGAGGCCGGCCGGCCACGTCAACCAACCGGCCACGAGCTGCGCTCCGTCCCCCAGGAGCCCTCGAGCCATTTTTGGGAAAGCTATATATATAGGCACATACATATATATATATATATATATATATATATATATATATATATATATAGAGAGAGAGAGAGAGAGAGAGAGAGAGAAGGAGAGGTAAAGGAGTAAGCGAGTGTGTGTGTGTTGGCATGTGTGTGAAAGGATATGTGTTAATGTTCTCAGATTTAGTGATAGGTAGGTGTATGTGACATGGGATACATGGTGTCAAAGGGTGTATGAATGCATGTGTATAAAAGGTTATAGGTTAACTCAGTTTATAGAAATGCATATATACATACTTACATTGCATATATGCATACATACATATCATATATACATACATACATTGCATACATGCCTACATACATATCATATATGCATACTTGCATTCATTCATGCACCTATACATACATATGTAGATGCATACATACATATTTGAATACATTATATACTTGCATACATAATATTCATATATGCATACTCTACATTACATTATATTCATTCCTGCATACATGCATACATATAATATATGCATACAAACTCATATATTTAACTCAAAATATATGTGAATACATACATTACATTACCTTAACACATATATATATCATTCATTCATATCCCATATACATGCATACTTCAGTTCAAGCATTATATCCATTCACATATCATTAAGTAGCATACATATACTTATTTTTATTACATACATGTCATTCATGCATATTACATACTTACATGCTTCTACATATTATATACATTGTATACAACATGTAAAAATAGAAGAGGGAAAAAAGGAGGAAAACTGAAATAGAAAGGGAAGGGAAAATATAAGAAAAAGGAAAAATAGTGGACATATACATGCTTGTATCATATATTCTACATTACCATATATGCTATTATGTATACATTATGCATTCATATCTATCATTACATGTATACCTTGCATTCATATCTAGCATTTATTATATACTTTCATGCATACATTGTATATCATTCTTTCATTCATGCATTTATGCATTGCTTACATACATTACATTGATTGCATTCCTACATGCTTGTATTCAACCATATATATACACTAATGTAAAAAGGATACAAATCATATATATATTATTTCATTCATCTAAATATCCACACTACATAGGCTCATAGGTTACACAAAATACCTATGTCGTATAGTCACTCTTCTACTTAAAATCAATACTGTACCAATTGGGCTTCAATAAATTCTAGGATTAAAGTATGTCGTAGCCCTTCATGTTAGCTTTTCGAATTTTCAAACGGATCGTATTTTCGTGTCCGGAAGCTCTCGGAATCGCGAAAACAACGAAATGCGTTTGTCTTTCAGACAACTGACACTCAAATAGTTTTACAGAAAGTTTCAGAACAATTTGGCTTATTAAAATATATATTTGGAAAGCTAACTTCGATACGATTCTTTTAAAAAAAAAGGTAGATTAATCGGAGTTCTAAGCTAAAAGTTATGATATTTTTAAGTTGCTTTGGTTAATGAAAACGTGGCTGAATATTATGACGAATTTGAGTTATTTTGGACAAAAGAAACACATGTAGGCCAAGATACTTGGATACCAACATAGGTATCCAAATGAAACTCATTGTAACCATCCTAACCAAGATCAATACACATTCTAACCATTCTAAAACTGAATTTAAATATCTATTTAAACTACTGTCATACATTCATACACATAGGGTGTCCTAATTTGGGATCTATCAAGTAGGACACAAGACACATATCTAAAATCCTCAAGAGAGCTCCAAATGGCCTCAAATTTGAATCTAAATGGGGTACATAAATGGGGGTGGATCCTATGGATTCAAAACTAACTAATATGGATAGAAAATTAATTTAGAGGGTTGATTTTACCTATTGGGAGTGGAATCCCAATGATACTTCTAAAGACACGACTCCGACACGAAGATCTTCCAAAAAGGACACTCCTCCTTGCACTTTGCTCCAAATCTTTGCTAGCACCCTCCCTTGGTAGTATGAGAAGGTTGGATGGAAGTTTTGGTGGAGGGATGTAAGGATTTGGAGATCAAATCAAAGAGGGAAGCTCTCTAATTTGGGAAAGAACACTTTGTGAAAGAAAAGAGGCAAGATGGAATGACATGAAAGGAAGGGAGGCTAACCTAGCTATACTGGCTGCCATTAAACCCTATTTGGGCCTTGGGGGAAAGCCCAATAAGGCCTCAACTAGTCCTCTTGGTTAATTTTAAGTTAGGTTCAAGTTTGGGAACTAAATGGTTAAACTTAAGCCTCTAACTTAACCAATCTAACAAGTGGGATTAGTCTAAACTCACTAACTTAATTACTGGGATTTGTGAGTCATAACTAACAAATCTTGGGATCATGTCTACAGTCTAAGCTACCCGGGTCACTAACACAAGTCGAAACAAAACGAAACTAAAATCCGACTAAACAAATCCCGTAAAATCAATATTAAAATATAAAAATTCCTAAATATTAAAATATGAAAAATGACCAAAATCATAATACATCAATTTAAAAATTATTAAAATAATCTAAAATTCACCAATTAATCAAAATCCTAAATAATTCAAAAGTCACAAAATGACCAAAATACCCTTAGTCTAAAAAGTTGTAAATAGTCATTCTAATCACATGGTTAGGTCCCCATGGTCATGGTTACTCTCTAGGCTCAACAGTTCTAGGGTTCACTAGCTAACACATCAAAATTATAATTCACCAATTTTAAATAGTATTAAATTAATTAAAAATTCCCATAAATCATAAATACTACTATTAAATAATAAACTTTTACAAAAGTTCAAAATTATCCTTATTTTAGAAAAGTGGGTGTAACAAGTCTATCCTCCTTAGAAAATTTCGTCCTCAAAATAAAGATGGTCGTACTTCTTCTAGAGTCTCGTCCCCAACAATCAAAGTCTCAGAACTTACTAAATCATATAATTTAAAAGAATGGCATACAGGGTCATGGTATACGGTGGCAGTTGAAAGTCTCATCTAGGTATACTAGTCATGCTAAACCAAAACGGTTAGTGGGAAAACATACAAGCAATCTGGGTGCTAAACTGGAAAAGTTACAGAAACAACAAATCATCAAGGTTGTAAGGGAGTCTACCATCATATATGAAAACTGGTAGTTATCAAAAATAAAATAAAGATAACTAGTAATTATCTATAAAGGGGTACTATTCAAAGAAAAATCAAAATCAAAAGTTTAAAGAACGAAAGTCAATAGCATTAAAATCCAATCACAATATATACTGAGAAAATTTAGTCTCGATACGATCTAAGTTGATCAATTCTGGGTAATCAAGATTTGGGCAATATGGAGGATAAGGTCATCGAAGTCTGAGCACGAGCATACAAGGATGGAGATTCAGGTCACAATTAAATTTAATTCAATTGAGTACGACCTAAGATATTAATATGATAAGAAAAGATGATCAAAGTCGATTGGTCGTGATTAAGGGAGCTAGGATTCAATGATATTGAAAACTTTTAAAGGGTGATTCAAAGATATGGAATAAGTCAAATTTCTTCTTTAAAGGAAAAACAAGAGAAAATATTTCATAGGAAAGTCAAGTAAATCATCTCTCTCTGATACTATCAAGTTTATCATTTACCAATCATATTTTTATCTCATTAGTCCCAATATAAAATTAAGCTTTATATGACTAACATTAAAATTATATCCTTTCGTCATAAAGATTTGACCTTGCCATGATCACCATAGGCTAAACTTCTAAGTTCCGAAACATTATTCATGAAGCATACCCTTCTTACTAGGAATCAAAACTGACCACTTAATCATCATAAATCTAAATTCTTTCACCTTGTCCTAAATTGGATCCGAAGCCTCTAAATCAAGTTTTATGTAATCCTTGAACTTATTCAATTTACTCTCCCGATATTATTTAAATCTAAACCCACTAGGCCTTATAAAACTTATTCTTTATTATAAATTCAACCTTCATATTTCCTTCAACATACACCTTCAATATTATTCTCCTAAAATTTAAAATTTTCACAATCTCTCTATATTTTATACAACTCAAAATCTTTGCGTTCTTTATGTTTTTAGCCATCTCTTATAATATCTTATTCAATTTCGTATCATCATTGCATATAGTTTAAATCTCTTCTCTATTACTAAATTTCTAAATTTAACATCATAGCCTTAAAGTGTAACGTCTCAATAATCAATAACCAAAATTTATCCAAGTTCTTGAAACTAAGTTGACCTCGAATATCCTCGTCAGTTATGAAATACATCTATGAATTATTCATACCCAAAGATTTCTCTAAGTATGATTGTTCCTAAATTGATAATATAACTCTCTTGATTTCATCCTCAAATTCAGTTGCATCTGTATCCCAAACCTATATCAAGGTCCATCATATTATACCCTTGGCAAGATTATCACAAGATAATAAATCAAGTCTTTTCTGGGTTAGATGATTTACGTTACTTCCTCGACCTTTCGAAGGTGAAAAGATATGGAAATTCAAGGGTTTCAAAGTATAGCTGACAGAATTAGATGCGAGACAGGTGATTGATGTAATCAGGACAGTTTTATTTTTATTTTTAAATGGTAATACAAGAAATAATGGCAAGAAAATAATAATAAAAAAATGTGTTCTTTATCAACTGTTAAAAAGAAATGAACCCATTTAAGATAAAATCTGATACCATACACGTCTTCATGAAATCATGTTGTCAGAATTTTGCCACGCCAGTAAGCATAGCTGTAATCTATTCTACTATATAATAGGAAAACTTAGATGGTAAAACTTTTGAATTCCGAAAATACCCTTACATATACTAATTAAAATAGTTCATTAATTTAATAAGGACAACTTACTAATTAGGAAGACTACCCTTTGGTCTCCTAAAGAGTCTTCCTAACTAATTAAGAAATGTTAAAATATGTGTAGACACGTACATATGCTAGTAAACAATAGAGGTCCAAACGAAGGTATACACCCTATAGTCATGTTATCTAGAATTTTTACCATGCCACCGGTACGGCTGCAAGAAAATCTAGATTCATAACTAGGATAAATATATCTAAATCAGGCTCTACATCCTTGTCTGCTAGTAATATGACTGCGATAAATCTAAACTCCATAAATAAAGTAGACTTTACCTTTCTACTGTCCTTATCAAGTATGTTATCAGGTTTACCTTAATTCTAAAAAGATGTCTATATATAGTATATATATATATATATATATATATATATATATTAATATATATTATATATATATATATATATGAATATTTATCTATATTATATATTTTTATATATATATATATATATATATATTATATAATATATAATATATAAAATAGATAATATATAAAAAATATATAATTTATATATAAATATATATATATAAAAATATATATATATATATATATATATATATATATTATATATATATATATATATATATTAATATATATATTATAAAATATATAATATAAAAATTATCTATTATTTTATATATATAGATATATATATATAAAAAAATATTATAATATATAAATATTATATATAAGATATATATATTTATATATTATATATAATTATATATATATATAATATATATATATATTATATATATATATATAAAATATATATATTATATATAATATAATATATATATTATTATATATATATATTATATATATATATATATATATATATTTATATATTATATATATAAATATATGTATACATATTTTTTTTGATATATATAAAATATATCTATATTTTTATATAGATATATATATATATTATATATATATATATATATATTATATATAATATATATATATAATATAAATTAAATAACTACATCAAGATTCAAATTCAACAATAAGCCATCAAAAATCAAATTCAATAACTTGAAGTAAGGGAAATATATATATATATATATAATATAATATATATATATATATAGATATATATATATATAAACTCAAATTCAAAACTAACATCAGATTCAAAATTCAACAATAATCCATTAAAAATTAAATTCAATAACTTGAAGTAAGGGTGAATCAAATCAAGGGAAAAAGAAATTTCAAATTGAAGTTAAAATAAGATTCTCAGGGGTCGTCCCAGGAATCTCTCATAAAATTCTAACAGTAATTGAGTATCCTTCATTCTAACACTTATTCCTTATCTCTAATTGCAGGTACGCAGCAGTACAACTAATCGTGTACTACCACGACTTCGTACAAATGTGAATCTTGACCTGCATGGGCCACCACTAAAAACGTGTCACGATCCGCAGCAGTGTATGGCACGAGAAGTGGGTACGTCCAGCCTACACCACAGTGTCGGCAGTAGAAAGCTGTTCTAAGTCACAATTAAAACTAAATATAATATGATATACTCTTCGTACAGAGGACAATCACAGCAGGATACAACTCAATCACCAAAACTAGAAGTAGCACGATAAGATGACTATGAATCTACAAGAGAAGTACAACGAAGAGAAATAAATCTCGGTGTTATCAACACCAACTCAAACAAGCATAAAATAAATACAACTCAAGACAACTGAAAATAAATAAGAAAACTCTAGCCATCTTCTCCAACCTCTACTATGTCTCCTCTAGGCTAGCAGGTAACCTCCAAGCTATCTGTAAAATTTGTCAACAGGTCTAGTCAGGACGGGAGCGAGCATAATACATCTCACGCAGTTCATAATATGACAGGATATGTAAATATGCTATAGAGTAAGATACATGAAACTTTGGAAAATATATAAAGTAAAAAAGATGACTGTAAAGAAATATCTACTATAAGTAAAGAGCTAACAGTGACTAGTGATATAGAGTACAAGATAGACATGTGAACGGCTTGATAATAAAAATGAAAGTTTGCACATGACTACACTACTTTGGAATTGTTCCATGACCATTTATACTCCCTCGTACCCCAATCAATACACAAGGATCCAGACAGGTTATGTTATTGCACATAATATCATATGGGAGCCCATAAATGGGTGCACATGAATGTAAACATGGGGACTCCGTGAACATGAGAGTACATAATCACAAGAGTGCACATGAATGGTGAAAGCACAGGAATACATGACGTAAGTGAAACGCACATGACATGATGTATCCGATGCTCCCGAAGGGGATAACATCTCATGAAGGAATTCATATAGTAGCAATCCGTATTAACAATGTGACAGCATCAAGTAAAGTAATTTAGAGCATAAATATAAATCCTATCAAGTATGAAACGGTTAGAGAAAGTACTCGCCTGATACCCTGAATAGCTGATATGAAAAGATGGCTAACTGGAGTCACAGAGTCCTAGTTAGAGCAACACAGGTTATAAATTATGGAACTGGAGATTCCCAGGACCCTTCCTTTGGTGTGCGTATTGATCGATAGAATGTTAAACAGATCTAATACGTGTTCTAACCCTTCATAGGAGGAAACTAGGGTTCACGAATTATACCTGCGGCAGAAAGGAGACAAGTAATTCCTGGCAATCTCGAGCGGACGACCCCAAGATCTTCTGTACGTAATCCTTCCTCGAGTTGGACGTCGTGTGGGCGACGATCTCCCAACCTTTTCTTCTTCTTGGCAGCACTCTCTTTCTCTCCTTACGTAAATCATGAATTTAGAGAAAATTTTATATTTCTGATCAGTAATCTGGCAGCCAGAGAATAGAGGATATATATAGGCTATGGCAGGGACCATGAAGAGAAATTAGGGTTAGGCCTCCTAACGGATCTGGATATCCCGTGTTCAGCCCGAACACACAATCCAGGCCCATTAACAATAGCTCGGTCCACTAATGAGCTATTGTTGCACTACCTCCCTAATCCCAAATTATGTTTGTGGGCTCCATTTATTATATGCTCGTTTGGCTCCCTATGTTAAGATATCGTATGTCCGTCGATCAAATTAAGTTACTGACAACTATATTGATTCGACATCTTTTATCCTTAAGTAGTACCGCTCAACTTTATTTGTCATGTCAGATATAGTCCACCTGTAGGGTTTATATGACAATCCTTATGAGCTCCTTAAGAGGACATCATCAACCCAATGTATCGGGACATGGATTCCATTTATAATCAACAGCCCATCATACATACAATATTATTACCCAATTCATAGAGGTTGTTGATCCATAATGAATCTCACCCTTTTATGAGTCAAAGTAAAGCACACTGCATATACATGTCCATTATTATATCCGGATTAAGAGTACAAGCATCCATAATAACCGAGGTGTTTGTTCTCTTATGTAGTCAGTACAAAGAGAACAACCTCAAGTGGTCCTGTTCAATACACACAAAGTGTACTAGTGTAAACCTACAGTCAAGATAGACTAATACCAGATTACACTACAACCATTCTAATAGATTGTCCAAGTCCATCTAGGTTGTGAACTATTTATATACTCCATAGGAAATTGATAATATGATCTTCTGTGTGACACCACACACCATATTATCTACAATATAGAATATCAGACATTTGCATTAATACTTACAATAAATACAATATGCAAATATTTGCCCATATGATTCTCATTCAAAATTTAAGGAAATAAGGTTACTACAAAAGTGATACTTTTAGTATATAACCCTAACAATCTCCCACTTATACTCAAAGCATTGCTTTTCAGTATACTGTTACAATCTCCCACTTATACTTAAAGCCAAGCTGCTACACATCTGACTCCCATTCCCTCATCATGACTGTCAAAAGCCTTAGTTGGTAAGCTCTTTGTAAAGGGATCAGCTAGGTTGTCGGCTGATGCTATCTTGATCACAGCAACTTTTCCTTTCTTTACGAAATCTCGTATCAGGTGGTACTTGCGCTCAATGTGTTTGCCTGTCTTATGGCTCGTGGTTCCTTCGAGTTTGCAACTGCACCACTATTATCACAATAAAGTGTAATAGACATAGGCAAACAAGGTACCACATCCAAGTCCAACAGAAAGTTTTTGAGCCAAACCGCTTCTTTCGCTGCCTCAGAGACTGCCGCATACTCGGCTTCCATAGTGGAATCAGCAATACATTTTTGCTTGATACTCCTCTACACAATGGCTCCACCTCCCAAAGTAAACACATAACCTGAGGTAGATTTCCTGGAATCCCTATCTGACTGAAAATTTGAGTCTGTATACCCCAAGGAAACTAAACTATCTGCCTGGTAAACTAGCATATACTCTAATAAATCCTTTTCAGGTACTTCAAAATATGCTTTACGGTAGTCCAGTGCTCTTGTCCTGGGTTAGACTGATATCTGCTGACCATGCCTACGGCAAAGCAGATGTCTGGTCTTGTACATAGCATTGCATACATTAAGCTTTCTACTGCTGAAGCATAAGGAACTACCTTCATGTTCTCTATCTCTTTAGGTGTCCTTGGACACTGCTCATTTGATAGAGCAATTCCATGTCTAAAAAGTAAAAAACCTTTCTTAGAATTTTGCATACTAAAACGAGTTAGTACAGTATCGATATAGGAAGCTTGGGATAAGCCCAACATCCTTTTCTTGCGATATCGTAGAACTTTGATCCCAAGGATGTGACCTACTTCTCCCAAGTCCTTCATATCAAACTGTTTGGATAACCATACCCTTACATCAGATAATACCTTCACATTGTTTCCAATGAGCAAGATGTCATCCACATAAAGTACTAGAAACACCACCACATTTCTGTCACACTTTCTGTATACACATGATTCATCCTGACATTGATCAAATCCATAGGATTTTATCACCTGATCAAAATATATGTTCCAAGATCTGGAAGCTTGCTTAAGTCCATAAATGGACCTTTTGAGCTTACAAATAAGATGCTCCTGGCCCTTTTCAATGAACCCGTCTGGTTGCTTCATATAGATGTCTTCCTCAAGACTTCCATTAAGGAAAGCTGTCTTGACATCTATTTGCCAAATCTCATAATCGAGATGAGCTGCAATAGATAAAAGAATCCGAATAGACTTAAGCATGGCTAAAGGAGAAAATGTTTCCTCATAATCGATACCCTCTCTTTGAGTAAAACCTTCTGCTACAAGCCAAGCTTTAAAGGTTTCAACCTTACCGTCTGATCCTCTTTTTCTCTTATAGACCCACTTGCATCCAATGGCTTTTACACCAACGGGTGGTTCTACAAGCTCCCAGACCTGATTAGAATCTATAGATTCTATTTCAGATATCATTGCTTTTTGCCAAGACTCTGCATCTTTATCTTGGAGTGCTTCATTGTATGTACAAGGATCATAATCTTGTTCCTCAGGGACGAAGTCTGACGACTCTCCCAAGAACATATATCTATCAGGTTGTATCACAACCCTCCCACTACGACGAGGCACTATCGGTTGTGGTGTAATATTTGTGACACGTTGTGCAGTTATTTGTGGTTCATCCTCTTGTACGGTTGGTACTGAAGTACTTGGTGTCTCACGTCTCAGTTCTTCTAGAACAACTCTACTTGTGGGTTTATGGTTCATCACATAGTCTTCCTCTAAGAATCGGGCATTGGTGCTAACAATGACCTTCTGATCTTAGGACTATAAAATAAACCTCCTTTCGTTCCTCTTGGATAGCCTACAAACAAGCATACTTCTGTACGAGATTCCAACTTATCTGCTTTTCCATTCAGCACATGTGCTGGACTACCCCAAATGTGAATATGTTTCAGACTAGGCTTACGCCCAATCCACAGCTCTGTAGGAGTAAGAGGTACTGACTTAGAAGGAACGAAGTTCAAACTATAAGCTGCAGTCTTTAAGGCATATCCCTAAAACGAATCTGGCAAATCCGAATAACTCAGCATTGATCTAACCATCTCTATAAGAGTTCTATTCCTTCTTTTGGCTACACCATTCTGTTAGGGCATTCCAGGTGCAGTCAATTGGGATACAATCCCAGCCTCTGATAAATAATCCCTAAACTCTCCAAAGAGGTACTCGCTACCACAATCTGATCATAATGACTTGATACATTTTCCATGACGTTTCTCCGCTTTAGCCTTGTACTCTTTGAATTTCTCAAAGCACTCAGACTTACGGCGCATCAAATAAATGTATCCATACCTTGAATAATTGTCAATAAATGTAACAAAATATTCAAAACCACCTCTAGCTTGGATAGTCATGGGTCCACACAAATCAGAATGAACCAATTCTAACACATCTTTGGCCCTATACCCCTTTGCCGTAAAAGGCCTTTTGGTCATTTACCTTCCAAGCAGGATTCATAGACCGGTAGTGCCTCCACTTCCAATGAACTCAAAGGTCCATCTTCAACCAGTCTTTGAATTCTTCTTAGGTTAATATGCCCCAATCGTAAGTGCCAAAGATATGTTTGGTTCATACAAGAAGGTTCTTTTCTCTTATTTAAGTTAGATGACATATTATTCATTTCCATAAGTTGCATTGTGGGCGAAATAGGATTAATGACATACAAATTATCAACCAATGCACCAGAATAGATAAAATGTTTATTCTTTCTAATAACAATATTGTCATTAAAATAAACTGAATATCCATCCTTAACTAATATAGAAACAGAAACTAAATTCCTTCTAAGTGAAGGTGCATAAAGACAATCTCTCAATGTCAAAGACTTATTTCTACCAAAAGATAAATTAACATCTCCTAATGCAACGACCGATAATTTTGTAGCATCACCCATGAACAACTATATCTCTCCATCACTGAGCCGTCTGGTTTCTAGAACCCCTGCAATGTATTACAGACATGATTAGTGGCTCCTGTATCTACACACCAGGTGCCGGTAGATAACACCGCTAAACATGTTTCAACTACTAGTAAATGAGATATACCTTCTTTGTTCCCTCGTTTGAGAAGTGGACAATCAGTCTTCCAATGTCCTGACCCTTTGCACTTGAAATATTTGCCTTTCGGCTTTTTTACCGCACCTTGAGGTCCCATGCCCTTCTTTGCTGAGTTTGCCTATTTCTGAATGTTATTCTTCTTCTTACCGCCTTTTGGCTTAGAAGTAGAAGCTTTTTCAGAAACAAAAACATGACCACTCTGCCTAAAGAGAGATTCAGCATCCTGTAGCTCTTTTGCAAGTTCTGTCAAACTATACAACCTTTTGTTCATGTTGTAATTAAGGCAGAAATTGTCAAAACTTTTAGGGAGAGTCCCGAGAATGATATCAACCTGGGTTTTCCCATCGATTTCAGCTCCAAGGATCTCCATCTCATTCAGCTGACCCATCATCTTGAGAACATGATCCCTTACTGGTGTACCCTCACCCATTTTTGTATTCATCAAATATTTCATAGCAAACTTCCTAGCTGCTCTACTCTGATGTCCGAAGAGTTCTTTGAGGTTATACATCATGTCATAAGCTGTGGCCATGGCCTGATGCTGATGTTGCAGTACATTTGACATAGAGGCCAGAATGTAACATCGCGCCATCTCATCTGCCTTTTTCCACTTCTTATAAGCCTCTTTGACCTCTTCATCAGAGTTAGCATCAGGCTTAGGTGGGCATTCCTCAATAAGTACATATTTGTACTCCTTAGCAGTCAGAACAATGTCCAAATTACGTTTCCAGTCAATATAATTAGGTCCAGTAAGTTTGTTTTCTTTAAGAATCACCATAAGTGGACTGAAAGAACCCATTTTTGACATCCTGAGAATCACATAAATAAAATTATGTAGGGCAAAAAAAACTTTTTGAATTAACTAAATATTGATCCCCTTAAAATAATAATAAGAAATTCACCAACACCTTGAACACCATGAATTTAGCATGCCACGATAGTGTGGACGTATACAAATTCAACTTTCTTCAAGTAGATTTTTCTTATTAATTTTACTATTATGTCAATATAACTTTATGACAAATAAAATTAATATGATGGTCTTGCTCTGGTCATACAATAATAGCAGTGACTCCGATGGGGAGGATACCATTATTTGTATCTAAGTGTATACCATTACTTAATACTAAGTCATTACCTTGTAATGAGTTCCTTCATATGGAGAAGTGAACACATACTAGATAACTTTCTACAATTATTCCTAAGGAAGTTTGTACTGGTGATCCTATATATATCAGATATGGAGGAAAGCACCAAAGCCAACACGCAAGTATAATTACATCACTTACAAACCAGTAATGGAGACCATAGGATTTATACTAAAAAAAATCCTCTCCCACTTAGTTATTTAACAATGAGGGTTTTTCTACAGTTGATATTATGTCCATGTTGTCCATTATTAATGTAGGCTTGGTTTTTCAAAAAAAACAACACAATAATAAACATGCATAATTGGAAAAAAAAATGACAAAAATAAGAGAAAATATCCAACTATTATGGTCATCTTTGCTGCTCCGTCCTCAACTATCCGAATCCAAATCTGACACTGCGCAGATCTATGCGGGTTCGACCTGTATTCCTTCATTTGTAGGCTTGGTTTTTTTTAATGTGGCTTGGTTTTTTTTAGGTTTTGGCTGTCGATTCCTTCACCGAAAATCATTTGTCTGCCTCTGGATTGCTTAAAACAGCATCTCTCCGCGTCAGAAACAGCCACCACTGCTATCACGATTGATCAAAAATAATTAAAATTACATCAATCATATGCCTCCGAAGGAGTTCACACATAATCTAGATTGAAAAATTAAATTAATAAGCACGAAACCCTCGTGATTTTAATTACATCCACAGCAACAACAACATCCACGACATGTCCGTGCTATAAACAACACAATAAAAAATATGCATTGGACCATAATAGTTGGATCTAAGATGCCTGCAAAACCGAGTTAGAACAGATCTACATCTACCGACTATTACATAGCACATGTTTTATTGGACAACATGGACGTATCAATCAATACGTGATCCAAAGTGGCTCTGATACCAATTGATGGAACTGGGGATTCCCAGGACCCTTCCTTTGGTGTGCGTATTGATCGATAGAAAGTTAAACAGATCTATACGTGTTCTAACCCTTCATAGGCGAAACTAGGGTTCACGAATTATACCTGCGGCAGAAAGGAGACAAGTAATTCCTGGCATCTCGAGCGGACGACCCCAAGATCTTCTGCACGTAATCCTTCCTCGAGTTGGACGTCGTGTGGGCGACGATCTCCCAACCTTTTCTTCTCCTTGGCAGCACTCTCTTTCTCTCCTTACGTGAATCACGAATTTAGAGAAAATTTCAGATTTCTGATCAGTAATCTGGCGGCCAGAGGATAGAGGATATATAGGCTACGGCAGGGACCATGAGGAGAAATTAGGGTTAGGCCTCCTAACGGATCTGGATATTCCGTGTTCAGCCCGAACACACAATCCAGGCCCATTAACAATAGCTCGGTCCACTAATGAGCTATTGTTGCACTACCTCCCTAATCTAAATTATGTTTGTGGGCTCCTTTTATTATATGCTCGTTTGGCTCCCTATGTTAAGATATCGTATGTCCGTCGATCAAATTAAGTTACTGACAACTATATTGATTCGACATCTTTTATCCTTATGTAGTACCGTTCAACTTTATTTGTCATTCGGATATAATTCACCTGCAGGGTTTACATGACAATCCTTATGAGCTCCTTAAGAGGACATCATCAACCCGATATATCGGGACATGGATTTCATTTATAACCAACAGCCCATCATACATACAATATTATTACCCAATTCATAGAGGTTGTTGATCCATAATGAATCTCACTCTTTTATGAGTCAAAGTAATGCACACTGTATATACATGTCCGTTATTATATCCGATTAAGAGTACAAGCATCCATAATAATAGAGGTGTTTGTTCTCTTATGTAGTCAGTACAAAGAGAACAATCTCAAGTGGTCCTGTTCAATACACACAAAGTGTACTAGTGTAAACCTATAGTCAAGATAGACTAATACCAGATTACACTACAACCTTTTCAATAGATTGTCCAAGTCCATCTAGGTTGTGAACTATTTATATACTCTATAGGAAACTGATAATATGATCTTCTGTGTGACACCACACACCATATTATCTACAATATAGAATATCAGACATTTGCATTAACACTTGCAACAAATACAATATGCAAATATTTGTCCATATGATTCTCATTCAAAATTTAAAAAATAAGGTTACTACAAAAGTGATGCTTTTAGTATATAACCCTAACAATAAAGAGTTCAATTTATATAGTAATTGAAATTATAATACAATCTACATGGTCTAAGTCAATCTAGGTCAAAGTCAACTCTTGGTCAACTCTGGTCAACTATAAAGTCAAACTAGGTCAACTCTAGTCAACTGTGGTCAAACTAGCTAGGGTTGGGTCAACAATGGTAAACTAGTCTAGGTTAGTCAATTCTAGGTCTAAACAAACTAAGTCTATGCAAACCAAGTATCCAAGATAGCTACTAACTCATAGCCTAAGTCACTTGCTAAACCAAACAAAACTAAACCATAAGCTAACAAGGCACACAAACTTAGTCATATAATGTATATATTATTCACATTCACATATTCATATACATAGATATATAGGAAGCTAAATATATAGGCACATACATATATATAGAGAAGAAGAAAAGGTAAAAGAGTAAGTGAGTGTGTGTGTGTTTGGCGTGTGTGTGAAAGGATATGTGTTAATGTTCTTAGATTTAGTGATAGGTAGGTGTATGTAACATGGGATACATGGTGTCAAAGGGTGTATGAATGCATGTGTGTAAAAGGTTATATGTTAACTCAGTTTATAGAAACATACATACATACTTACATTGCATACATGCATAAATACATATCATGTATGCATACATACATTGCATATATGCCTACATACATATCATATATGTATGCTTGTATTCATTCATGCACCTATACATATATACATAGATGCATACATACATATTTGAATACATTATATACTTGCATACATTATATTCATATATGCAAACTCTACATTATATTACATTCATTCCTGCATACATGCATACATATAATATATGCATACAAACTATATTTAACTCACAATATATGTGAATACATACATTACATTACCTTAACACATATATATATCATTCATTCATATCCCATATACATGCATACTTCAGTTCAAGCATTATATCCATTCACATATCATTAAGTTGCATATATATACTTATTTTATTATATACATGTCATTCATGCATATAATGCTAACATGTATCTATACATTGTATACAACAAGTAAAAATAGAAGAGGAAAAAAACGAGGAAAATGAAATAGAAAGGAAAGGGAAGAAAAATATAAGAAAAGGAAAAAACAGTGGACATATACATGTTTGCCATATATTCTACATTACCATACATGCTATCATTATATATTGCATTACATTATGTATACATTATTTATTATATATCATTACATGTGTACCTTGCATTCACATCTAGCATTCATTATATACTTTCGTGCATACATTGTATATCATTCTTTCATTCATGCATTTATGCATTGCTTACATATATATATTTGGTTACATTCAACCATATATATATACATTAATGTAAAGAGGATACATATCATATATATATTATTTAATTCATCTAACATATCATGCATTACATACTCTATATTCATTTAATATCCATACTACATAGGCTCATAGGTTACACAAAATGCCTATGTATTACAGTCAATCTTCTACTTAAAACCAATACTGTACCAGTTGGGCCTTCACTAAATTCAAGGATTAATGTATGTCGTAGCCCTTCATGTTAGCTTTTTGAAACTTCAAACGGATCGCATTTGTATGTTCGAAAGCTCCCGGAATCGCAAAAATACCGAAACGCGTTTGTCTTTCGGACAGCTGACACTCAAATAGTTTTACAGAAAGTTTCAGAATGATTTGGCTTATTAAAATATATATTTAAAAAGCTAACTTCGACACGATTCTTTTAAAAAAATAGGAGATTAGTCGGAGTTCTAAGCTAAAAGTTATGAGATTTCTAAGTTGCTTTAGTTAATAAAAATGTGGATGAATATTATGACGAATTTGAGTTGTTTTGGACAAAAGAAACACATGTAGGCCAAGATACATGGATACCAACATAGGTATCCAAATGAAACTCATTCTAACCATCCTAACCAAGATCAATCCACTCTTTAACCATCCTAAAACTGAATTTAAATATCTATTTAAACTATTATCATACATTCATACACATGGGGTGTCCTAATTTGGGATCTATCAAGTAGGACACAAGACACATATCTAAAATCCTCAAGAGAGCTCCAAATGGCCTCAAAATTGAATCTAAATGGGGTACATGCATGGGGGTGGATCATATGGATTCAAAACTTACTATACATAAAAAATCAATTTAGAGGGTTAGTTTTACCTATTGGAAGTGGAATCCCAATGATACTCCCAAGGACACGGCTCCGACACGAAGATCTTCCAAAAAGGATACTCCTCCTTGCACTTTGCTCCAAATCTTTGCTAGCACCCTCTCTTGGTAGTATGAGAAGGTTGGATGGAAGTTTTGGTGGAGGGATGTAAGGATTTGGAGATCAAATCAAAGAGAGAAGCTCTCTAATTTGGGGAAGAACACTTTGTGAAGGAAAAGAGGCAAGATAGAATAAAATGAATGGAAGGGAAGCTAACCTAGCTATATTGGCTGCCATTAAATCCTATTTGGGCCTTGGGAGAAAGCCCAATAAGGCCTCAACTAGTCCTCTTGTTTAATTTAAGCTAGGTTCAAGTTTGGGAACAAAATGGTTAAATTTAAGGCTCTAACTTAACCAATCTAACAAGTAGGATTAGTCTAAACTCACTAACTTAATTAGTGGGGTTTGTGGGCCATAACTAACTAATCTTGGGATCCCGTCTATAGTCTAAGCTTTCCGGGTCACTAACACAAGTCGGAACGAAACGAAACTAAAACCCGACTAAACAAATCCCGTAAAATCAATATTAAAATATAAAAATTCCTAAAATATTAAAATATGAAAAATGAGTAAAATCATAATACATCAATTTAAATATTATTAAAATAATCTAAAATTCACCAATTAATTAAAATCCTAAATAATTCAAAAGTCACAAAATGACCAAAATACCCTTAGCCTAAAAAGTTGCAAATAGTCATTCTAATCACATGGTTAGGTCCCCATGGTCATGGTTAGTCTCTAGGCTCAACAGTTTTAGGGTTCACTAGCTAACACATCAAAATTATAATTTACCAATTTTAAATGGTATTAAATCAATTAAAAATTTCCATAAATCATAAATCCTATTATTAAATAATAAACTTTTACAAAGGTTCAAAATTACCCTTATTTTAGAAAAGTGGGTGTTACAACAGGTAAACAAGAGATCAATGGAATACCAAACCCTCGCCCTGAGTGGGCTCGTAGGTTTGAACTAATCACTAACCCTCGCCCCGAGTGTGGACTCGCAGGTTAGTTCAAGACAAACACCCTCGCCCCGAGTGTGGACTCGCAGGTGCAAACAGATCAAGACAAACACCCTCACTCCGAGTGTGGACTCGCAGGTGCAAACGGTCAACCCTCGCCCCGATTGTGGACTCGCAGGTTATGGACATAATACAGGAATAGCTGTTCAATTACACATACTTGTGGACATGACCCAGTCAAGATACAGGTGACGACATGGTACAACTCGGTCAAGATACAAATAAGGACCACTCTAGCATGAACTAGGATGTGAACAATTCTAGTATAACTACATTATCAAGTCAAGCAAGATAATAAACCGGTGAACATAGTATGTAGAAAATAGATAAATCAAATCAACTAGAAACCTAATAAATTTTATAAGATCTATAACAAATAGTGTATCTAATGATAATACAATAATAACATAAAAACTATAAACATGAAATTAAACTGTAGAGGGAGGCAAGGTATCTTGCCTGGTGGTAGCGCGAAGAACCAACAATAAACTGTCAATTGGTAAGCCAATAAGTCCAAATCTCACAACTGTCTCCGAAAGCTGAAACAAACATTACCAACATTCTCAGAATAGTCAAATTAGCCAGGATTGTATGTCCTTAAGTCTATGGAATACCAAACCCTCGTCCTGAGTGGACTCACAGGTTTGAACTAATCACTAACCCTCTCCCCGAGTATGGACTCGCAGGTTAGTTCAAGACAAACACCCTCGCTCCGAGTGTGGACTCGCAGGTGCAAACAGATCAAGACAAATACCCTCGTCCCGAGTGTGGACTCGCAGGTGCAAGCGGTCAACCCTCACCCCGATTGTGGACTCGCAGGTTATGGAAACGATACAGGAATAGCAGTTCAATTACACATACTTGTGGACACGACCCAATCAAGATACATATGACGACACGATACAACTCGGTCAAGACACAGATAAGGACCACTCTAGCATGAACTAGGATGTGAACAAGTCTAGTATAACTACACTATCAAGGCACGCAAGACAATAAACCGGTGAACATAGTATGTAGAAAATAGATAAATCAAGTCAACTAGAAACCTAATAAATCATATAATATCTATAACAAATAGAGTATCTAATATAATACGATAATAACATGAAAACTATAAACATGAAATTTTACTGTAGAGGGAGGCAAGGTATCTTGCCTGGTGGTAGCGCGAAGAACCAACAATAAACTGTCAATTGGTAAGCCAATAAGTCCAAATCTCACAACTGTCTCCAAAGCTGAAATGGACATTACCAACATTCTCAGAATAGTCAAATTAGTTAGGATTGTCGGTCCTTAAGTCCAATTCTGGATACAGGGAAAAAATGGTAATTTCGGGCAAAAATGATGTCCGCCGTTGGACCCGGTTTGCACCGAAAAGCATGTCAGGGTCAATGGTCTCTAAAGTCGTCAACTACGTGTCTACAAATTTGCTTTAATGATACGAACCCAATCGTATGTCCAAAGTTGGATTACGACAGGCTGTGCACAAAATCGTCCGTTGAATCGGATCGTGGGGCCCACAAAACGGTGATTCGATCAACTATCTCAGAATCGGACCAAACTTGGCATACAAGACCAAAAAAATGATATGGTCCTGTTGGCGTAAGTTTTGTCTCGATCTGACGAACGTGCACAAAGTAATTAGAAAATTTGCACAGAGACCGATACGGTGAATTTCGACGGATACACATCAAATTCGTCGTGCACACGCAACCAATTTGAATTCCGTAAAAGCCCACACATCCACGAAGTCGATATGCACCTTTCGATGCTTTCGATTCGCGACCACGTCACCCCGGTTTGGCGGGATGCACATCATATCGAAGGTTTTTAAGTTTTCAAAAACTGTTTTTTCCTATTTTTTTCTTGATTTTTAGAGTCAATTATCTTTCTGTATAATAAGCGTAAAATTGTTCTACAAAAAGTTTTCTAATCTCGTATAGGTTGTCTGCGACTCTATTAAAGTATATTTCCAAAATAGCTTTTATTCTGTTCAAAATCTATCTTCCAACATGAGGTTTGGGACTGGGTTCTCTGTCCTGTTTTTGACTATTTTTTGACAACTTCATGTCGAATTATCGAACAACTTAGGACTTTCGAATAAAAAGTAATTGAAGGGATTCACAGTCCTATAGGTTGTCTTTCTAAGGAATGAATTGGTTCTTGAATTGGTAGTTGGATGAACGAGGAATTTTACCTGGAAGGGGCCTATCGAGCACCGTACTGCTGCTGTTGACCGCCCCTGTGCGTGCGGCTGTCTCGCGGTCAGGCGACCTGGCCGACCTCCGGTGGCCCCATGGTGGCGCGCAGCTGCGCCAAGGCTAGGTCGACGCTAGGTTGGGATTAAGAATTAGGGTTTACCACTCTCGTTCTCTCTCTCTAGATAATCATGTGTTTATACTCGGTTAAGAACAGAGTCGGGGGCTGTATTCTGCGGAACGGCTTTTGGGCCGGGGAAGGAAATGGTCTGGGCCGAGTTCTTGGCTGGGCTGCTATTTCTTTTGTATATATTATCTATATATACATTTACACATCCGTATATATATGTAGAAGCATGGAAATGAACAGGAAATCCTATGCGACTCAAGACTAGGAGAGTTTTATGCGGTTCAAAAGTTCATTACAGTTTCATGCGGCTCAGAAGTTCCCAGCGAGCTACGTGGCCTTATGCGGTTCAAAAAGTCCTTCACAAACCGGCCGTAATTAATTTATGCAGCTGGCTCATTTAATGCCCTGATGCGAAGTGACAGCTCTGACACGAAGGTTTGACAGCCCTGACATAAAAGTGAAATAATGACCCTGACATAGTGGCAGGCTCCTAGGGAAGTCAAAAAAATCTTCACAGCTGGCACAGTCCACCAACACCAAAAAGCTCCTTATGCGGCCACCATCCCTCATGCGGCAGCCACTCTCATGCGGCAACCACTCTCATGCGGCTGCCAGCCCCATACGGCTGCTACTCCCATGCGGCTCGGACCATAGGGCCACCCCCATGCGGCTGCTACTCCCATACGGCTCGGACCATAGGGCCACCCCGTTGCGGATGCCACTCCTATGCGGCTCGGATCATGGGGCCACCCTCATGCGGCTCAGATTAAAGGATTTCCATGCGGTTCAGATAAGTCCACCCTTATGTGGTTTTGACACGAGGCCACACTCATGCGGCCCAACTATGACAGTCCTCCATGCGGCTCGCAGTAGTTGGGACACGTGGCAGGAGCTGATCGAATCTCAATAATTCATATTTATTGTAGTCAATGAGGGACACGTGGCGGGGAGCTGATCGAATCTCAATAATTCATATTTATTGCAGCCAATGAAGGACACGTGGCAGGAGTCAATAAAATCTTAATAACTCAAATTTGTTGCAATCAACATAACCGTCCAGATTTGGTCAAATCCCAAACAAATTAGATTTATTGCAATCATCATAATTACCCTGGATCAATCCCCAACAAAAGATGCAGATTTGTTACAATCAACATAAAAACAAGATCAGGGCAAATCTTAACAAATCCTTGATCACCCTTTGTTTAATACAATCATTACAATCCGAATTTATGGCAATCAACATAATTGCCCAGATATATTACAATCGTAACAAACCAGATTTATGGCAATCAATATAATGGTCTGGGGCTCAGAATTCGCCATGTGGATATACACCTCCACCCATGATGCCTATAAATAGCAAGGTGCCAATCCCTTGCAGAAAGGAGAGCACAGAGAGAGGACAGAGTGGACACAAGAGAGAGCAGGGAGATATACACACAGAGCCAGACACAGAGCGATCCACATTCGAGCAAGAGCATTTCTTCCCCGGAGCCGAAGCTGCGTTCGATCGTCCAAGGAGTAAGGCAGAGCTACCGTCGCTTTCCCGAGCCTCTACCGTCACCCCCCCAGAAAAAAAATAAACAATTGTACTTAGATTGTTGTACCTAGGTTTTAGACCCTAGGCTTTCTTTGTACAAGCGAGTTTGTGTTGTGAAGTAAAATTCTAGTTCTCCCATAAAACTATTCTGTTCTTTTATAATCAATGGCAAACATGATGACGACTCTGCTGGGGACTAACTTCTCCACGGCTGAGGAGTTGGTGATGCAATCGGACGCAGCCAAACTTGGCTCCACTCAACAAATGCTGGTTGCCCGGTTCGACCAGCAGGCGTCTGAAGAAATGCTCTCCGACGGGAGCGCGAGCCCGGTCCAGCGGTGAGCCCGTACGAAAAAGGCCCGCAGGGAGTGGAGGCCCAAATCATTCGCTTCTCTCCAAGCTCTCGAAGGAGTACTCTCTGTTGCCCAAGACGGCGGAGAAGACTCTCTTGCAGCCCCACTTCAGACCATAGAGGACTCTGCTGTCTCCAAGTCCGGCAGAGGAAAATACTACGATGCTGGACTTGCAGGGGCAAAGGGTAACTCTATACGGTCCAGGAAGCAGCCGTAGGAGGGCGCTAGCTGCATGAAGACTAATGCGGCCACAAAAGCCTGCCGCAGACAGAAGGTTCATGCGGCCAGAATTGCCAGCCGCATGGAGGAAACTCATGCGGCCACTATGACTTCCAGCCGCATAGAAGAGGCCTACGCGGCCACTACAGCTCTCAGCCGTATGCACACTGCCAGCCGTATGTGGGCTGCTTATGCGGCTACAAATGCCAGCCGCATGCAAGCAGGCTATGCGGCTAACAATCCCAGCCGCAGCCAGTCTTCTTCATGCGGCTCAGGCTCAGTCTTCGACCGCCTCTCAGGCGATCCCGACCCCAGATGCTCTCATGTGCTAGTCTCTGTGGACTCTTCCTATTATGCACTCTCAGGTGCTAGAAGGAAGAAGTCTCGAGCAGCGCGGGCTCGTCGAGCTCAGACAGCTGTCATAACTTATGACTATCAGGGCATTTCGTTGACTATTACGCGGGCCCCTGATGGAAAGTTGTATAAAAATATCCTTGTCCAGCCCCCGGCGGCCAACGAATGGGATAGTTATCAAGAATCTCCCAACAATGATCAGGGGCGAGTACTTTTATTACCTCCACATCAGGGAGCAGGCAGGATGCTAACACACTCATGTTCTCAGAACTCCTGGGCCCACAAATGGATGACTTGCACTACATGATTTTTTACAAACGCAAGGAAAGAGACGAAGACTTGGTGTGCAGAGAGTCCTTCCAGGGTCATCGCTGTACCCAAGTCATTGTCAACTGCTGCTGCAGCAAGGCAGCCACACAAAAAGACCGACGATCCATCTTCCAACGACTGCAACACCCAAGCTCAGAAGACGAGGCGCTTCTCGTCGCTTCCTGTAATTCTGCTCACAAGATCCCTGGAAGCGGGAGAGGAAAGAAAACAAACGTCTCCAGCTCGAAAATCTCAACCAAGAAACTCTCTTCTAAACGGTTGTCCACGACCGTTACGGAAGGAGTTTTCCAAGGTACTCGCTGAAAGACGAAATATGCTACACTTGGAGATTCGTCATCCACATCTCTGGGAGGCACTGGATCCGGGGGTAGCACTCCTCCAAACATCCACGACAATCTGGTGTTCCAAGAAGATAATCCAGGGAAAATGATTCCCCCAACAGATGTAGCAGGTTCCGACGTCCCCGAGGATGTCGACAACTCTCAAGACGAGGCAAGCTCTGAAGCTGGAGGTACCACTCCTTCTGAGTCCGAACCAGAGGAGAATATTCCCACATACCCTGACGATTTCTTTGTACAAGGGTATGACTCAAAGGGCGCGTCCTCCACCGTTTCTTCCATCTCTCCTCATATAAGGACGGTGTTCATGACGGACAGCAACCAAAATGGTCCCAGTGATCGCCAACACATCGACACTCTGGAGGCCATACTGCATACCTTGGTCAACTCCGTGGACGGGATCAAAGCGGCCCTTCCAACTCTGCAAGGAAGAAGACTTGGCCAAACAAACATGGGATCCGCGGCCAATGCGAACTCGAACTCAGCCGCACCAAACCCGGGTGATAATCCTTTTGAAATATCGACCCCCATCGCTGCAGACGAGGCCATAAGAGAGGTCCAGAAGCTCCGGGCCATGTTTCACGCTCGAAAAAACTGTCATGACCTCAGGATACGATAACCATATCCTGCTGCATGGAGAGATGTGCCCTTTCCACCAAGATATAAACCATTCAACATCAATTCGTATGATGGAAAGACATCTGCAAGCAGGTACATCACCTAATTTGAAGTCACAACCGACCATATGCCTCATGACGATGCCATCCTTAGACGGTTGTTCATTGGAGCGTTGGAAGGGGTCGTCTTCGACTGGTACCGCAACTTGCCCGACAACTGCATCCATTCCTTCGCTGGCTTCAAACGTACGTTCCTGGAGAGGTTCTATGAAGTAGGACAAGATATGATAATGTCCACCCTCATGGACATTATTTAGGAAGAAAAAGAGCTGACAAGGAACTATATCGAGCAGTTTCGTCAAAACCGCGATGAAGTTGACTTCCGTTAATCCTGATTCCTCCTTGATTGAAATTTGCCAAAAGAGGCTGCTTCCCACAATCAGCCTCTGGATGGGCGAAAGTCAGTTTAAGGATTGGAAGACGTTCATCATCAGTGCCACTAGCACAGAAGACAAGTTAAAGAAAGCTCGTCAACTGGGATTGTACGTCTCGGAAGGAGAGGACAAGGGTAAACGCCCTAACACCAACAGCAACAATGGTGGTAACCCCTCCAATAATCGAGACAATAAGGGCAAATAAGCTATGGTGGCCGACACAGCTCCGAAGCCTGAACCGAAGCCGGCAGAGAAGTAGTAGCCTCAGATGACCTACTCCTTCGAGGACGGCCATGTCAAGCACATCTTGGACATGCTCATACAAGGAGGTCGAATTTAGCTTCCTCCTCCAAGGCGTGAACGTCGTCCTGTAGAAATAGAGAGCCCCAAGTACTGCCATTACCATCGCTATGTCCACCATGCTACACAAGACTGCTACCAACTGAAGCGATACATCCAGCATCTCATCGATTCTAAGGCCTTGGCCATTGATTTCGAAGAGGTGACTGTGGCAGCCAACATGGTGTCAGTATAATTCGGCGGCTTCCCTGTGACAAAGACTCAAGATGGAGTAGTGCCCGTCTCCAGAGCAAAGATGGAGGTCACTAAGCTTCCACCTCCTCGAGACCAAGATGCTGTTCTAGTACCCCTTACCACATCACGAGGAGAGGTCATGTGGGTCCATCCAGACCTGGTACCTGAAGTGACTCAGTCAGCACCACCCTCCACCAGCAAGAAGAATAGTGGAAAAGTTAAATCATGTCGCACAACCTCGGCAAAGGTCGAAGAAGTTACTGCTATTATTACCCAATCCGGCGCACAAACCCGACCTCCACTGGGTAACTCGGCTGAAGATCATCAGCCGACAGCTGCTGATGCTCCAGGACCTTCTCAGCCTACGACGATCGACAAGCCTAGGCCGAAGGAGACTCGTTTTGACAAACCACTCCGAAGGGAGGTGCCTCATGGACTGGAGAGTTGCAAAGGAGCTGGAGGTAGAGTAGCTGGAAGTATACAAAGATTCGCAGTTAATCGTCAATCAGATCCGAGGTTCATACGAGGTTCGCCATGAAGATATGATCCTTTATCACCAAATAGAAATCGACATCATCTCATCCTTGGAAGGATTCCTCATAGAATATGTTTCCAGACTCCAGAATATTGAAGCCGGTGCCCTAGCAGTCCTGGCCGCTTTTCTAGCGGTACCGAATCATGCTCATCATCTGGTTGACATAATAGGCCGTAAATTGGTCTGTCCTAGGAATAATGTTCAATGTGTTGAGAGTTACTCCGCTCAGACGATCGACGAAGCACCCGACTGGAGACAGCCATTCATAGACTTCGTGGTCTACGACATCCTGCCAGATAATCCAAAGGAAGCCACTTCTATCAGAAGACGTTCCCTCAGATTCTTCTATGATACAGAGACAAAAATGCTGTATCGACGATCATACGATGGATTACTGCTTCGATGTCTGTCAAATAAAGAAGCCAAAGAAGCTGTGCGTGAAGCTCATGATGGCATCTGTGGAGCCCATCTGTCTGGCCCAAATTTACAAGATCGCCTTTGCCGATTGGGCTATTACTGGCCTACGATGGTTGTCGATGCGATAGACTATGCAAAAAAGTGCCAAGCCTGTCAAGTCCACGCAGATTTTATTTACCAGCCATCCGAGTTCCTATATCCGACAGTGGCATCCTGGCCATTCGAAGCATGGAGAATGGACATCATTGGTCCAATCACTCCGCATTCGTCCCGAGGACATCGCTTCATACTCGCAATCACAGATTACTTCTCCAAATGGGCGGAGGCTATTCTGCCGGCAGAAGTGAAGACTTCAAAAGTGGTCAGCTTTCTCAAATATCACATCATCTATCGCTTCGGACTGCCCCGAAGGATTATTCACGACAATGGTCTGCAGTTCGTAAGCCACGCCTTCTATCGGTTCTGCGACAAACACCGAATCCAGAATATGGCTTCAATACCGTACAACCCGGCGGCTAATAGTCTGGCTGAAGCGTTCAACAAAACAATCATCAAGCTTCTCAAGAAGTTGTGTCATCCAACAAATACGACTGGAATGAGAAGCTCGACGAATGCTTATGGGCGTACCGTACTATAGTACGGACAGCCACCGGGAACACACCATTCTCTATGGTATATGGAAGTGAGGCAGTTCTTCCACTGGAGACTCAAATCCCCTCACTCCGCGTTGCTCTACCTACCGACTGACGACGGATGATAACCACCATCGCGACTACAAGAGTTGGAGGCCCTAGATGAGAAGCGCCTGTTAGCTCAACAACAAATTGAGTTGTATCAAGCCCGAATCTCAGAGCTTTCAACGAGAAGCTTAAAATCAGAACATTCCAAGTGGGCGATCTGTTCTGGCAATTCGGAGGCCGATGGTTATGACTCAAAAACTGCCGGCAAATTAGCCAAAGTGGGAAGGCCTATTCATCATCGAGGCTGTATTCTCCAATGGAGCTTACCGCCGTAAACAAAAGGGACTTGCTAATGTTGCCCATCAATGGCAAGTTTCTAAAGAAGTATTATGTCTGAAACGACATCCTCCAAATCTCCCAGGGTGTTGAGTTATGTACCCTCTGGTATTGCTGAACTTACATTCTGACTCAAAATTTCTCAAAATGATGAGTTATGTACCCTATGGTACCGCTGAACTTACATTCTGACTCAAAATCTCCCAGCTTGTTGAGTTATGTACCCACTGGTACCGCTGAACTCAAATTTTGACTCCAAATTTCCTAAAATGATGAGTTATGTACCCTCTGGTACTGCTGAACTTATATTCTAACTCCAAATCTCCCAGGGTGTTAAGTCATGTACCCTCTGGTACCGCTGAACTTACATTCCAATCCTAAATTTCCTAGAGTGTTGAGTTATGTACCCATAAGTATCGCTGATCTCACACTCCGGTCACTACAGATGAATCTATATCGTATCTTTTAGGTGGCAAGTCATGTATGATCATACCTCTGAACTTTCCTCCTAAAAGAGCTCCCTCCTCATGATCCAATACCTGCACTTTCAGTACATAAAAAGGGTAACAGATCCACAAATTTCCTAAAACAACCACGTTGATGTTACCTCTGAGTTTTTTTTTACTTCCATCAAAAACAAACCACCTCTCATATAGAACTTCCACCTCCTCATTACCTCTGAGTTGTTCTATGTACCCTTCATGGAGCCCACTCCTGCCATGTCCTTATTACCTGAGGGGAAGGCTCCATCGAAGAAACCCTCATATTTACCACGTCCTCATTACCTCTGAGTAAGTATGTTGGTTCTCTCTCGTCTTATTATCCGTATCCATAACCAGGGTACGCCAAGGATAATAGGTCCACAAAAGTCTTCCATTAGGGCAACTATTGCAGGCAAAGAATAGAGCGAATGTATTCTGTTCGTTCAAAATCAGTTACATTCACATGACTACATCTCATGAGCAAGCCAAAAAATTCTTCATCGTTTCATTCAGACAAGAAGAAAAAGGATTACATTGATGTCCAAAATAAGTAAAACATAAACTACACTAAGGACAAACAGAAATATCAAGACAAAAGACGAACATTTATGAGAGCCCACGAATCCTAGTTGTGGGGGTGCATATACCAATCCCTCAACCATTTTTCTTATGAAGGATCTATTTGAGTAAGATCCTCGTCTAGAGCAGGAGGATCAGAACTCCAATACTACCACCTTTAGACTGGGGCTCCTCCTTTACAGCAACTCCAATGTTGGGAGTGTTTTCCTCCCCTATAGATGCCAGTTCTTCATTTTGTTCCTCCATTTTTGGTATCACCTCCTCCTTAACGAGCGACGACTCTTGCTTGATGAAAGGAGGCAGCAGCTCCTCCTTCACAATGATCTCAGCCTTCGGCAGGGATGCTGCAAGAATCAAAGATAAAAGAAACAAAGTTAGAAGATGGCCAGGTGAAGCTAATTTAGAGTTTCGGGGCTTATGCGGTTCTGCCTAGCGAGACTTCATGCCCAGTTCAGATGGGCTTATGCGGTCCTGTTTGATTGGGGCTTTATGCGGCTCATTTCAGAAGGGGGTATACGGCTCTGTTCGACAGGTCCTTATGCGGTTCAGTTTGCGAAGTGCTCATGCGGCCACTAGACGACTCTCATACGGCTCGGACATGGGGTATACCCCCATGCGGCTCGGATATGGGATATCGATGCGGCACATACAATTTGAACAGTTCGATGAAGACGAAGGATGCATTAAAGGCTTGTGAAAACATGCAACAGTGCCATCTTTGTTAGGGTTTTTGAAGCATACGATCCTCCTAAAATCCTTACCAGCAATGGTGGGGTGAACGTCGAAAAGAACTTCAGGCGCCGCAGTCGACGTAGAAGCCACTCCCTTACCCTTCGTCGTAGCCTTGCAAATCTTGGGGGACATCGTTGATCGAAGAAGAAAAAGAAGAAGAAGAAGAAGATGGCAGCCTAGGGCAAAGAGGTTCGAATAACAGAAAAAAGTAAAGAGTTCCTATAAGAAAATTACTCTTATTTATAGGCGGACAGGGGCTCATAAACCAACGGATGCTTCGATTCGTGGGCCGCCTGAAGAGTAAAATCGACGCTTCGGTCATCGAGGCAAATCTGACCCTTGGGATCTTGCCCCCAAAAGACGGATTCAAATCAAAACGAATCAAAGAGCAATTAATGACGCCTACGTGGCAGAAAAAAGGTAGTCCATACGGCCAGGAAGTCCATGCGGCCAGAATATCGTATGCGGCCAGGAGAGCTTACGTGGACATAGCCATGCTTCTCATTCAAAGTATTTCAATTTTTAAATTGAAAACTTTGAAGGGGGTCTTGTAGAAGCATGGAAATGAACAGAAAATCCTATGCGGCTCAAGACTAGGATAGTTTCATGCGGTTCAAAAGTTCATTAGAGTTTTATGCGGCAGAAGTTCTAAACGAGCCACGTGGCCTTATGCGGTTCAAAAAGTCCTTCACAAACCGGCCATAATTAATTTATTCAGTTGGCTCATTTAATGCCCTAATACAAAGTGACAGCTCTGACACGAAGGTTTGACAGCCCTAACATAAAAGTGAAATAATGACCCTGACATAGTGGAAGGCTCCTAGGGAAGACAAGAAAATCTTCACAGTTGGCACAGTCCACCAACCCCAAAAAGCTTCCTATGCACACCATCCATCATGCGGCAGCCACTCTCACGACAGCCACTCTCATACGGCTGCCACTCATGTGGCCGCCACCTCCATGCGGCTGCTACTCCTATGCGGCTCCCATAGGCCACCCCCATGCGGCTGCTATTTCCATGCGGCTCGGACCATAGGGCCACCCCCATACGGTTGCCACTCCTTTACGGCTCGGAACGTGGGGCCACCCTCATGTGGCTCAAATTAAAGGATTGCCATGCGATTCAGATAAGGCCACCCTTATGCGGGCTGACATGAGGCCACACTCATGCGGCCCAACTATACAGTCTCCATACGGCTCGCAGTAGTTGGACCGTGGCGGGAGCTGATCGAATCTCAATAATTCATATTTATTGCAGTCAATGAGGACACTTGGCGGGAGCTGATCGAATCTCAATAATTCATATTTATTGCACCCAATGAAGGACACGTGGCAGGAGTCGATCAAATCTCAATAACTCAGATTTGCTGTAATCAACATAACCGTCCAGATTTGGTCAAATCAACAATTAGATTTATTGCAATCATCATAATTACCTGGATCAATACCCAATAAATGATACAGATTTGTTGCAATCAACATAAAAGCAAGATCAGGGCAAATCTTAACAAATTCTTGACCGCCCTCTATTTAATACAATCATTATAATCCGGATTTATGGCAATCAACATAATTGCCCAGATATATTACAATCGTAACAAACCAGATTTATGATAATCAACATAATGGTACGGGGCTCAGAATCCGTCACGTGGATATACACCTCCACCCATGATGCCTATAAATAGCAAGGTGTCATTCCCTTGCAGAAAGGAGAGCACAGAGAGAGGACAGAGTAGACACAAGAGAGAGCAGGAAGATATACGCACAGAGCCAGACACAGAGTGATCCACATTCGAGCAAGAGCATTTCTTTTCCGGCCGAGCTGCGTCCGATCGTCAAAGGAGTAAGGCAGAGCTGTCGTCGCTTTTCCGAGCTCTACCGTCACCCCCCAAAAAAATAAACAATTGTACTTAGATTGCTATACCTAGGTTTCGTTCCTAGGCTTCTTTGTACAAGCGAGTTTGTGTTGTGAAGTAAAAGTCCAGTCCTCCCATAAAACTGTTCTGTTCTTTTACAATCAATGGCAACAATATATATTATATATATATATATATATATATATATATTATATAATTATATGTTACATTATAAATACTAAATATATTTATGCCTATATATATTAATATATATATGCCTATAATTACATCTACTTTTCCATATATTACCATATATAGTCATTGATATATATCAATATCTATCTATATGTGCACACCTATATATTTTATATATATAGTATTATATCTATATATAATATATATATATAATATATATATAAAAAAAAAAAATATATATATATAGATATCATATATATATATATAAAATATATATATATATATATATATATATATAGCTAATATATATAATAATATATATATTCTATATATATATATATATATATATATACTTTTCCATATATTACCATAAATGACATATAATTACCATATATGTAGTCATTTATATATACCAATCCATCTATAGTGCACACACACTATATAATATATATATAATATATATATATATATATATATATATATTATATATATATATATATATAATATATATTTATTATTATTATTATATTATATATATTATATCTATATATATATATATATATAATATATTTATATATATATTATAATATATATATATATTATATATATTATTTTATTATATTATTATATTATATATATATATATATATATATATAATATATATATATATATATTATATTATCTATATTATAGATATATATATATATAAATATATATATATATATATAATATATATATATAGATATATATAGATATATTATAATATATATATATATATATATATATATTATATATATAATATATATAATATATAGATATATAATAATATAGATATATATATATATATAATATATATATATATATAATATAATATATATATATATATATATATATATTATATATATATCTATATATATATATATATATATATATATAGATATAATTTAAAATATATATAATATATATATATATATAATTATATATATAATAGATATATATATATATATATATATATTAAATATAAAAATATATATAAAAAATATAATATATATTATATAATATATAGATATATATATATATATATATACACTCCACAAAATCTAAATAAAATCTTACTATTATCTGTTCTTAATATAGGGCCTATTTATAAATATATAATTTATACATAATATCCATCAATCAATAACATAAAAGTAACCAATAATAATAAATGATTATATTTAGTACAACAATATTATTAACATGGTCCTAAAGCACTAAAATAGAACAGTAATAGATATATTATTTAAATTATACACACACTTTATCAGCCCTAGAGACGTATAAATACTATAACACGCTTTTATATTAATGATACTTATAATGTACATACGCTAAATTTTATAAAGTCTTTCCCTATTGTAAAATAGATACTAAAATAATGGCATAACATAAAAGTACATCTGCATGAACTCCTTGGTCCTCAATACATGCCTACATAGGCTGGGACTTGGTTCGATCCAGTCCAGGCTGGTTTGGTACTACCGGGTTCCCTAATAATTGATAACCTCCATAATAATCAATTAAATTATTTATAGTGGTCATGCCGCAACATGGCCTGGTTTTCTTAGTTAGAACACACCTACGGCTCGGCATTCCCCTACATGGCTAAACCTAGTCAAAGCACCCACTGCACTATCCGTGCCATAATTTCTAGTCGTCTTGTACTTCAAAACTCCATCATGGCTAAAATCATCTACCGTAATAATAACTAAATAATTATTTATAAAATCTAAAAATGACCATTTAAATTAATAATAAATAAAAAATATTTTAAAAATTTTGGAAAGGGGATTCTGTTGGAGATTTTGTGGAAGGAGAAGCTTACGGGAAGCTCTCAAAGTGCCAGTTTTTCTTGGATTAGAGTAAGTTCTTGGGACATGTGTGACTGGAGAGGGGATTTCTCTGGATCCCAAAAGATTGAAGCTGTGGAAGCATGGGCACCCTCCCAAGTCAGTAGCAGAGATTCGTAGTTTCCTGGGCTAGCATGATACTACTGGAAGTTCGTGAAAGATTTTTCCAAGATAGCGGAGTCGATGACCAAGCTTACGCGAAAAGACGAGGAGTTCATCTGAAGCGACGCCTGCTAGTCAGCATTTAAGAATTGAAGAAAAGACTCACTACAGCGCCAGTTTTATCTTTGCCATCAAGATCTGGAGGATTGTCATCTATAGCGATGCATTAGGGAAGGGCTTGGGATGCGTGCTTGAGCAGAACAAGAGGATCATTGATTATGCTTCTAGACAGTTGAGGCCTCATGAGAAGAACTACCCTACACATGACTTGGAGCTTGCAGCAGTTATTTTGCCTTAAAACTGTGGAAGCACGACTTGTATGGAGAGAGTGAACATCTTCACGGACCACAAAAGCCTGAAGTATGTCTTTACTTAGAAGGAGCTGAATATAAGGCAGTGCAGATGGCTGGAACTCATGAAGGATTTCAACATCAATCTGCAATACCACCCTAGAAAGGTGAATGTGGTAGCAGATGCTTTCAGTCGATATCCTGTTGCTATGTTTCACACTATGGAACGGTATCTTCTAGAGATCTTGAGAGTCTGGGGATTAAATTGTTCTTCTGGGAGTTGGAGGGCAGCTGATGCACTGCAGATACAGTCAGGACTGTTAGAGAAGATCAAGGTGGCCCAGTTTCTAGATGAAGGGCTCCGATGTCTCAGAGGCCATGCATAGACAGGATTGCTCGACGAGTTTACTATTGTAGACGATGGATCCTGGGGCACGGAACTCAATTGTGTGTGCCCAAGGATTTGTGGAGAAGGTGATGCAGGAGGCCAACCACTCGCAGTATTCTATTCATCCTGGATCTACCAAGATGTATAAGGAACTGTGAGAGTACGTTTGGTGGTATGGGATAAAATATGAGGTTGCCAGATTTGTTTCTGGATGCCTTGTGTGCCACAGGTTAAGGCAGAGCGCCAGAGACCAGCAGGATTACTCCAGCCTTTACCTATTCTGGAATGGAAGTGGGAGCACATCACCATGGACTTCGTCTCTGGTTTACCGTTACGTCCAGTAGCAAGGATGCTATTTGGTTATCGTGGACAGACTCACGAAGTCTGCTCATTTTATTCCGTTCAAGGTAGGGCTGGACCGAAAAGCTTGCAGACCTCTACATGCGTCAGATCGTACAGATTTACGAGTGCCTGTGAGCATCATTTCAGATAGGGATAGCCGCTTCATATCATATTTCTGGAGGAGTCTACAGCTGAGCTTGGGTTCACAGTTGAAGTTCACCACCGTCTATCATCCACAGACGGACGGACAGTCCGAAAGGACTATTCAGATACTGGATGATATGATGCAAATTTGTGTACTCGACTTCGATAGTTCGTGGGAGGATCACTTGCATCTAGTAGAGTTTGCCTATAACAACAGTTATCAGGCTAGCATCGAGATGACCCCGTTCGAGGCACTGTATGGGCAGATGTCGTACACCTTTATCTTGGGACGACGTTGGTAAGGGCTTTGCTTGGGCCCAAGATGGTGGTAGACCCAGCTAAGAAGATCAGATGATCAGGGAGCGTCTCAGAGTTACACAGGATCGACAGAAACACTGGGCAGACGGCCACTGGAGTTCGCAGTTGGAGATAGAGTGTTCCTAAAGATCTCAGAGACCAGAGGCATCATTCATTTCGGCAGAGGCGGAAAAGCTCAGTCCGAGGTATATCAGGCCTTTCGATGTGACGGTGCAGATTGGAGAGGGGGCGTATAGACTAACGCTTCCAACTAGCTTAGAGGGAGTGCATGACGTCTTTCATGTGTCACAGCTTCGACGCTATATTCCAGATCCGAACCATGTGGTGGACTACTCCGAGCAAGAGGTGGGTCCGAGTTTGACCTACGAGGTACAGCCAGTGGAAATCCTTGATCGGAGGGAGAAGCAATTGCGAAATCAGACTATTCCACTTGTCCGAGTCATGTGAAGACATCATTATGATAGAACTGGGATTTCCAAGACCTTTTCTTTGGTGTGCGTATTGATCGACAGAAAGTTAAATAGATCTAATACGTGTTTTAACCCTTCATAGACGGAAACTAGGGTTCACGAATTATACCTGCGGCGAAAAGGAGACAAGTAATTCCTGGCAATCTCGAGCGGACGACCCCAAGATCTTCTGCACGTATTCCTTCCTCGAGTTGGACGTTGTGTGGGCGACGATCTCCCAACCTTTTCTTCTTCTTGGCAGCACTCTCTTTCTCTCCTTACGTGAATCACAATTTAGAGAAAATTTCAGATTTCTGATCAGTAATCTGGCGGCCAGAGAATAGAGGATATATATAGGCTACGGCAGGGACCATGAGGAGAATTAGGGTTAGGCCTCCTAACGGATCTGGATATCCCGTGTTCAGCCCGAACATACAATCCAGGCCCATTAACAATAGCTCGGTCCACTAATGTGCTATTGTTACACTACCTCCCTAATCCCAAATTATGTTTGTGGGCTCCTTTTATTATATGCTCGTTTGGCTCCCCATGTTAAGATATCGTATGTCCGTCGATCAAATTAAGTTACTGACAACTATATTGATTCGACATCTTTTATCCTTAAGTAGTACCGTTCAACTTTATTTGTCATGTCGGATATAATCCACCTGCAGTTTACATGACAATCCTTATGAGCTCCTTAAGAGGACATCATCAACCCGATGTATCGGGACATGGATTACATTTATAATCAACAGCCCCTCATACATACAATGTTATTACCCAATTCATAGAGGTTGTTGATCCATAATGAATCTCACTCTTTTGAGTCAAAGTAATACACATTGCATATATATGTCCGTTATTATATCCGGATTAAGAGTACAAGCATCCATAATAATAGGGTATTTGTTCTCTTATGTAGTCAGTACAAAGAGAACAACCTCAAGTGGTCCTGTTCAATACACACAAAGTGTACTAGTGTAAACCTATAATCAAGATAGACTAATACCAGATTACACTGCACCTTTCCAATAGATTGTCCAAGTCCATCTAGGTTGTGAACTATTTATATACTCCATAGGAAACTGATAATATGATCTTCTGTGTGACACCACACACCATATTATCTACAATATAGAATATCAGACATTTGCATTAACACTTGCAACAAATACAATATACAAACATTTGCCCATATGATTCTCATTCAAAATTTAAGAAATAAAATTACTACAAAAATGATGCTTTTAGTATATAACCCTAACAATTCTCTAGGAGAGTCCACAGGGAGCGCGAGGACGAGATGCGGGAGCGATACCCTAGTTTATTTGCTTGATTGTACCATAGTATTTCAGAAATTTCCATTTCAATAAATACTTATTGTTAGTGAGAATCATTTTGTTTTTTTGGTTTTATTAAATAATTGTTAATTCTTGAAATTTTGGGGACGAAATTTTTGACGGGGGAGATTTGTAACCCCACCCTTCTAGAAACATAAAAATTTAGCATTTCCCTTTTGGTTAGTAGACCAATACATATTTTAAATTGATATTAGTTGATAAGTTATTTTAATAAAATGATCCTTCTTTTTTTTGGGCCTTTCCATTTCGGCCTAGTAGTATTAGGCTCTTATTCCTAAAGCCACCAATCCTTTCCCTATTGAAACTTTGTGAAGAAGGGACTGAATCGTGTTGTCACTTCAATCTTTCGTTTGGAACATTTTTTACGCCAATTCTCTTCCTTCTCAAACATTTTCCTAACGGCCTAACCGTCTTGAGCTTCTATTTAAACATGTCCCTTCTCTCTCTTATTTCTAACATCTGAAAATTCTTGACAAACACTCTGTTCTCTCCTTCCTTATCGAGCCAGAACCAAATTTGTGTTTCGAAGCAAATCTATGGCACTTATGGCAAAAATCTCGTCTGGGAGCTAGGCGACATCGAAGTTGATCCTTTTTTCCTTCGACAGATCCACAGCAGCAGCGCAGGTGAGGAATCAAGCACAATTTTGTTCATATCTGAGAATTCGTGAATGTTGAGGAATTATTGATTCAATTTCTTTCTTGGTTGAGTTTTGTCTGCTTTCATTGGTGAGGAGATCAATGAACTCTGATTGTTTACTCATTTTCCCCAAACAATTGAACCCTGGTAAGTGTGAACATCTTTTCTCAATTCGCTCTGGGTTTGATGCTGAGTTATTTGAGTATTTTAATCAATTTATTTCTTGTATCGGTCAGATCTGAGGTTATAGGTCGGTGACCAATTTGTAGAGCTCGATTTAGTCACATTAACGTTTGTAACCAATGAAGTTTAGTTCGGATACCAGGTGAGTGTCCTCAGTTGGATTTTAAATGCTTAGAATGGGTGTGTCTGTTGTGATGTATTTATCTATTTCTTTTTGTTTTTGGTTTAGGTTTTAGATCGGTTCGGACACACAAGGGCCGTGTTCAAACACTGAGAGTTGTGTCGTTGAGACATCAACCCAAGTCTACCCTCAGGTAATTTCCTAACCTTTCTAATTAAAACTTTATAGGCATGCTTGTGATAGGTAAGATGTGTAATGCTAGTTTTTGTATCCGAGAGTATCAGAGGAGAACCATGCTCTGTTAATGCAGGATACCATGAAGTAGGGATATGTTGGATGCATATGATAGAATGAGTGATCTGGTTAATTGGAATTAAGTATCTATCACCTTATTTTAAGCATACTAGTAGTTTTAATATTGAACTAATGAACCCTTATCTCACTTTCTAAAACCGTGTAGTAGGTATCAGTCTCAGTTTGTAATTCATTTGGGATAACTAGTTTAGAATTTATTTTCACTGAGTTGTAGATACATCCTTGACTCGAAGCAATTTATTGAATCTCTGAATCATTTTTTGTGTTGTATTTACCCTAGGTAAATCTGAGACCCTCACTTAGACTATACCAGATTTTGATAGGAAGTTACTAGACCTGATACTTGAGTTTAGTTTAGCCTCAAGACTGATTTCTGAAGGATGAGTCCACCTGAATATCTTATTATAAAATCTCATGTTATCACTATCCTTTTGTTCTGAACTTAAGAACAAAATGTTTATACCTGTACCATTTTTGGGAGGTATGCTCTGAATGATGCAGTGAGTTATTTAAGTCTGAGTTAATTTCAGAGGGATGGGCTGGAGGAAGTTAACCAAATTAGTTATGACCCGAGTTGGCCACTGATTTCTCTACTACTGTATAACCTGAGAATAAACTCTGATTTCTCAACTTTATGTCAAGTTTCTATCTCACAAATTTTATGAATGTTCATACTGCCTGTTATTTAGAGTTAGTTATCTTCTAAGCTTCCTGTAGAAGCATATTTAGAAAGCTATATTGAACAGTCTAGCATGAACTATGGTTCGAATGATTGGTTAGGAAGGCTGAATTTCATTTCTGAATTCAGTAGATGGGTTGAATACCAGTAGACTATTGCCTGATGTGTAGGATCATTAAGTGTTACCTGAAACCGAGGAGGGGGTTTGTTATCTGGGTTCACACTTGGAATTCCAACACAGGTTTAGCCAATATCTGGTTAAAACTGAATTCAATATTAGCATGACTGATAGGTTGATAATGTAGCTGTTTTAATTCATGTGTTTGGACTGTCAGTAACAATCCTGATCAGGACTGATCCTTTGAAGACTGTGCTGAAATTGTTTCAAGTAATAAATACTGCTAAGAAATGGAAATATGGGAATATGGCTTGATTAAATTTATGATACAGTAGGGACTTACCTACTGATAACTGATTTGGACAACTTTCTATTGGACTGAGTATTTGGAATGCCTACAGGATATTTAGGAATGTTCTATTGAACAGCTAGGCATGGACCGTTGTTGTTCAAACTGTTGGCCAGAAGAACTGGAAGAATAGCAAGTTGGTTTAATTGCATAAACTACTAGTAATATAGGACTCCCTGATATTCCTTGCTTAGTAGACTCAGGTTATAACCTGGGATTGCAGAATCTATTATAACAAGTCTTAATTTAGTATTTCAGATATATTTTGTTTTATTTTAGAAATTATTTAGTTAAATTTGAACACTTGAGAGTCCAGTTTCCAACTGGACTGAATTGACAGAATAGCCTTAATTCCTGTAAATTATACCTGTTCTATAATTAGTCTTCATAGCAAGCTTTCAATTGAACCAATACCTATAGCACATTATTCATTTTAAGCTACACTAATTTTTAGTATTGTCCTATATATGGGAACATTGACTTATTGTGTATCATGGTTAAGGCACACAGTGATATGTGTAGATTGCCTTAGAATGAGCAATGGGCTTAACAGGATATTGTTCCTTATCAATACTGAATAGCTATAGATACATGTTAGAGTGAAATATAGATGGCATTCATGTTACCTTACAAGTTAAGCATAGTAATGGATGGAAATCACTATTTAGGATTTGTTAGATATTAATCAACTTATAACTATTAAACAGGAGGACATCCAGCTCCACTGATTACCTGTACCTCCCCGGAGAAAGGCAAGTATTGTTCTATGGTTTTTGTACATTTACATATCTTGTACCTTTCTTGTGACACATCATGGAACGATATCTTGTACCCCTGTATTTTTGTTCTTGTACTTACTTGTGTCGGAGGGGAAATATATTAGCTATGTGACCATATCTCGGTTACTATATTCATGTAGATAGCTTAGGCCTCGCATCGTGCACGCGGGTCCTAAGCTGTACCTATATTCATGTACTCCTGTACATGCTCTGTACTCACCCCAGCCGGTCGTGGACTAGTTGTATTTTAAATACTGTGCAATTGTCATGTCTTGTACTTCAGGTTCATAGTTACATTCTGGTACTTTACTTCCTGTACTTTTATTCATGTACTTTCATATTTATTTCCTGTATTTATATTCATATTCTCCTGTACTTATTCTCCATATCATGATGTTCTTGTTCATTACCTAGAACTGTACTTTGCTCCGCTCCTGACTAGGATATATTACAGGTGAGATGAAGGCTTTTTGTGATACATATTATGGCCGAGAGCCTGTAGATGCAGTAGAGCCAGCTGGAGTTGCTCTGGGCTTAGAGGCTGAGGAAGCCTAGCACTTTACCCTTTTAGTAGTCTATATTTCTTGTATTTGAGACTATCAGACTTTACTTTTCATTTGATGGAAATGTAATAACTTTGAAACATGTACTTTATTCTGGGAACGTTTATATATGCTGTGTTTGTACTTATTCATGTTTATCTGGTTAGATTTCCTTGGTACAGCTTACTTCATCGTGTCCAACGATGAAGGCTGGGTGTTTCGACTCGTATCCGATTATTCGGAACGGGTTGTGATAGTTCATCTTCGGTGTCCATGGCCAGTACAACCTTCATGAACTCCTCTTTATACATTCTGGAGTCTGTAATATATGCTTCGATGGCTCAAAAGGGGTTAAGATCAGCCACTTCCTTTTAGTCTCTATTGTCATCAACATACTTGAAGCATTGATTAAGAGTAGATGGTACGATATTATGTTCATGCAACCACGGTCTTCCCAATAAGATGTTGTAGGAGACGTGATTTTCAATCACATAGAAAGTGACCTTCGTACGGAGATTGTCTATTTGGACTTTTAGGCAAATATTTTCCAATGGTTCGCTTCTCCCGAAATTGAACCCCAGAATAGTCGTGTTGTTGCAGAGAGATTATGGAATAGGATCTTCAGCGCATCCAATAGATTCTTTGGCATAATACTGAGTGCAGATCCTGGGTCAACTAGAATGCGATCGACCTTCATGGTATCGATATATCCCGTATAGTAGAAGGTCGGTCATGTCGATTATCCTCCAGGAGCATATCATCTTGAGTGAAGGTGTTATTGGGGATCAGCTCCATCACATTATGGTAATGAGAACATGCCATTGGTTCCTCGTCTGGTGTCTTAAGATGGACCAGACAAGCGTCTACCTGTATTAAAGCTTCACTTAACGTCTTTCGAGTTTTCCTTGAGAGATGCAGGAGTTTGAAAATTGATAACCTTGCCAGAGTATTGGCTAGTGAGCTAATATGTCAAAGTTATATGGATTTTCAAGTCAAGAGGTAGAGTTTTTTATAATATTTTTTGAAGCGAACTGGCTGTTTGCCTTTGTCAGCTGTTATTGGTTTGAGAGGAACTGGTTCCGTTTGAGGCGATGACGTCGAAGGATCGTTGACGACAGGTGGAGAAAATATTGAAGGGACATCAGAGACTGGAGAAGGAGTGGCTGTATTCTCTTGTCCATCTGGATAGTCTCTAAGATAGAGTCTTCCAGATCGGGTACCGATCATGGCTTCTTCTTCCGATACTGTTGTAAAGGACACCATGTTACAATTCTTCATCGTAGTCTTGCCTCTGGAAGACTTCTTTTGAAGACATGATGGATTTATCCAAAATCCTAGTCAATACGGGATTGATTGTGTTGAAGATGTAGGAAAAAGGGTATATGAGACCCTTTTCCATCATTTAATCCAGGGGCTTTCTATAAATCATATCCCATCTTTGTCATCAGTTCTTGGGACTGTTGACTATATAGATGGAATGTTGGCCGGTAATTCATTTTTGGCTTTGGTGTCACTGCTTCAGCAGAAGAAGGTGAAGTTGCTACTGGGATAAAGGTAGCATCCAAAGGTGGAAGATGATCACCCAGTGATGTCATATGACACGACTTGTATTTGGTCGCTTTTCTTAACTTCATAGAGGAAGCAGGTGTCTTTGGTTCAAAGTCAGCAACCAAATCGGGGTGAATCCATATAATCTCTCATTTGTCGGTCGACAAAGGTACGAGATAGTCACTTCGTGCTGGCGGAAGGTTGACGATCTCCAGAGTGACTTTCAGAATGGGGATGACTCCATTCTGCACAAGTTGAGTAGGAAAGTCGCCAAATTGCAGAGAGACAACATTGGTCGTCACCGTTTTTTTATCTTGCTGAAGGGTAATTGCCTTGGCGTTGATCAATTCCTGGATCTTCCCTTTAAGTACATAGCACGCCCTAGTCGGATGTCCCAAGAACCTGTAATAGACACAGTATTTAGGATTGTCAGTCTTACCTACTTTATCTGGCCGTTTTGCTTCGAGCAGTTGAAGTTTGTGGCTCTTGATGAGACAATCGAATATGCTCATGATGTCATACTCATCAAAGGAATACTCCTCCTTTGGATGTAGTGCTCTTTGTGGGGGTACAGTCGTGGTAGGTGTTGACTAACCCACATTGATGGCTAAAGCTTCTTTTCCTTTCACATTGATGGCTAAATCTTTTTTGCCTTTACGATTGATCTGACGAACGTCGCTGTTGGTTACAGAATGTTCATCTTTTTCAAGATTAGGCATCTGGATGCCTAGTTGTCTAAACTTGTCAGCATTGTCTTTGGCTGCCCTGGCATTTATTATGAAGGAGGCCCAGTCTTGGAATTGCGTAGCTCCAGTCCACATGCTGATTATAGGTAACAATTTTGATTTGCATGCATCTATAGTCAGTGCATCTGGGGTACCCAGAGGCATTTTGAGTGTCTCACGACGGAAGCACTCGATGAAAACGTTCAGCAGTTTTATTAGGCCATTGTTTGATTTTGATGAGGGCCAACGTCGTCATGTCATTTGTTCCCTCATAGAATTGTTCCAGAAAGATTTGCTTGAATCCAACAAAAGATGTTATGCAACCATCTAGAAACTACGATACCAGTCATAGGCCACACCCGCCAGCACCCGACGAATACTCTAGTGAGTAGAGCATCATTCGGTTGGAGCTGATCAGTCATTACCTCGAAGTGATTGAGATACTGACTCGGAGATGAGCTACGTCAAATAGCATTATAGTCAGTGGCTTGTACTTGGGTGGAAACGGAACTTTTTTCCACTCTACAGGGTAAGGTTGCTTGATCCCTAGCTTCTGCAGGCCGTCCTTCTGCTAGAAGGCTTCGAACTGGTTATGGAAAAGCTTTACTTCCTCTAGAGGATCTCCCGAGGCTTGGGGTGTACTAGACTGATTCGGTGTGTTAGGAGGCGGAACAGCATTATAAGTACCACCCCCAGCACCAGATTGACTTAGACTAGCCTGAGCGGGTATAGTAGCATTGTGGAGGGATTGCACTCCCAGACCAGTGTTGACCAGGGCAGATGCTACTATATGTTCTTAGGTTGGAATTAGATTCGCAACCGGTGGAACAATATGTTGTGCTACGATCAGAGCATGCATACTTGTAACCATTTCAGCCATGGTTTTCAAGTTAGTCTCTAATGCAGCAATCCTTATTTGACTGTCGGAGCTAGATGTGTCACGACCCGCACCCACTGTGAGGGTACGAGCACGTAACAACGCCCAGCCTACGTCAGTCGTCGGGTGTAGAACGCTGTTCTAGGTCACTATCTAACCATAAACTCACGCAATGAATAATGTACTCATCATGATCAACTCCGAACGGAGGACAAGTATAAGATATCGTAACTCAATCACAGTCTAAGCACGATATGATAGCACAGAAGATTAAAACTAAGACTAATAACAGAAATAAAACCACAACTAATAATATAATCTCAAACAATCTCAACTACAAATCTCAACTTATATACAACTCCAGTTCTAAAACATGAAAGCTAAACAAAACAACTAGCTAATCTCTCGATCACTCCTGAGTGTCGGGGCCATAGGTAGCTAAGCCATCTCCTGGTCAGTAATATGTAGGGCATGTGTCCTCAGGGCAATCATCTGTAAAATTTACAACAGGTCCAGTCAGGACAGGAACGAGTACAACTCATCAAGAAAACCCAAGTAATGACAGAGAACTATAAAGCAGTTATAGACAGTTTTATTGATGAATATGACAGTTTATATTTAGGTGGTAGTATAGAGAAGCAGTAAGATACAAGAAAAGTAAAGTAACTAAAACAAGAGAAGAATGATGGAAATGAAGACTGTAAAATAAATCTAGCTGAACTAAAGTAACATAATAAGTCCAGACAGCAAATGCAAACAAGTGTGAAACTACTATAAGTCCAGTACGAGATGAATCTAATACAAGATGAATCCAGTACAAGATGATTCTAGGTAGTGATCATGAATCCAGGTGAGACCAGCTATACTCTAATAGTGTGTTTTAAATACTGAGATCGACATGTAAATGGCTGTAGGTAATCAGGCACATCTCTCACTGATCAAGCAAGAAATGGCTATGCTTCCAGTAGATTCCAGTTGGAAGATTCCAGATTTGGGTATGTCTACATGTCTTACTCAATATTTTCCCCCCCGCATACAAATGAATCCAGAATTCGACACAGAATCGAGATGAGTCCAGCCAAAATACGATGATTCCAGAAATAGATTGCAGAATGATTCAGTGATTCCAGTAATAGAGGCCAGATAAGTAAGGTATGTGTGTCGTATACATGAATTCAGAAATATCCATACGTGTTGTAACAGAGAATCACATAAAACTAACTATAACTGAATACAGTAATTGACAATTAAATGAGAGAACTATCAGAGAATGTACTCGCCTGATACTCTGAAAAGAGTTGTGCAATGTCAGATGTCTGCACCGAGTCACAATGTCCTAAATAGAGCAGTACAGGTTATAATGTGTTTAAAATAAGACAAATAAAGTTTATGATGCATCTACATGATTTCTAGGCCAATCTAGGTCAAAGTCAATTCTAAGTCAAACCTGGTCAACCATCTAGGTCAAACTAGGTCAATTGGTCATATAGACTTAATATTGACTTTGGTCAACTGTCTAGTCAATTTAGGTCAACTAGTCCAATCTAGTTTAAAGAGTCAACCTTTAGTCAACTTGGATTATGATCAACTAAGTCAATTAGTCAACATTGGTCAACTTGGTATTAGTCAAATCCTACATTAAACAAATCCCATAACTCTAACCATATACCATATCATATATACATAAGGTATAACATGAACCATTAACCAATACTACCATCTATTAGACTAACACATAACTTCTCATATATAATATAAATCACCAATACATTATCCTATAAGGTATACATGGTGTGTGTAGATAGGTGAGGATATAGGCACATGTATAGGGCTAAGACAAAGTGCATGTGTGTGTTTGTGTTTATATGTTAGCTCTGTTGTGTGTGAGGATGTGAAGAGTACATGAGTGACAGGATAGAGGGCGTGTGTGGGCTAATAGGGTAATAGTTGTGTCAATGTGTTCTCAGAATTTAAGTTCTCAAGAAAAACTGGAATCAAGCAATGTGGGCTAATGCCTCCTACTGGACAGAATATACAGTCCCTCACTTGCACTAGTGCACAGGCCAACATGGCCTGTGCTGCTACCCAAGGGGGCAGCCTACTGCCACTGCAATGCAGGGCCCTTGCTTGCTCTTACAGTGCAGGGAACCTCCAGCCTCTCCCTAATACTGCTATACCTATAAGCAAGGTTGTATTCAAAATACTCACACAAGCACACTCTACTAGACACTAGCAGATATAATCGACCTTAACCACTGACACACACTAGTATACTACACATTGATACAAGGTTTCCTAATGATACTAACATGACCGGCTCCAACATCTTTTGGATAGGTAATTAGCTATAGGTATTGGGATGTTCATTTTCTAAACAATAAACTAACATGCTGCAGGCACTTTCTTGCAATGGCAGATAACTAACAGGTATGTAGGGCAAAGTAGGACAATTGGTTAATGTGCATCTCTGATACAAGGTTGTATCAGTGATGTAGGCAACAGAGGAGATAACACCTATGAACTAAGCATATGGCCAAAGTAATGTAGAGACTATACATAAAATTAGAATATAAACAATAGAATGTAGGGCATTCTTGAAGGAGAAGGACAGATCAGGACAAGTGGGCAGAACTAACGTAATGCAGGTATTAATATATAGGTAGTTATTTCAATTTATATGATACTGAAGGATAGGGATACAATATGCTGTTGTACGAAAAAGCTAAGATGGCAGACGCACTATATCACATACCTTATTAATACCAATATATCATCTAATACCAAACTAACATGGACTGAACCTATTTGTAAGGTCTAAACAAGAGGATGAACAACAGTAGGTAATGTAGGGGTTATAGGACTGCACAGTTAATTGGGATAGAACTAAAGTGAAGAGTGATACCTAGGTAGGGCTACAAGGTGAACCATACATGAATACCCTCATTGATACAAACATGTACATAATTAAAGACTCCTCCATACATATAGATTAACATCCTAATTACTTGACATAGAATTAAGTCAAAACAACATAAAGACTCAACAAGGGGTCTGAACTATAATGAAGTAGAGGTGAACAATAGGCAAGGAATTAGGCAGGGTACATAAAATGGGGTGACAAACAACATGTAGATGTACTGATACATTATGATGGACTGAACCTAAATTACAGTGGACAAGACAAGATATAACGACAATATTTAGTTTAAAAATAGGAATTAAACTCAGGTTTCGAAAACATGAAATGGTATCAGCATGTATCAGTAAATCGTGCAAACACTGAAAATCCGAATTTCGAATATTAAAACCATATGAAAACCTAAATCAGTTCCTAACAAAGAAGAGTCACATGTGTACAAGTGTCTTAGTGTAGATTTCTTGTCCAAAAACTGGATACGAACGTGTCCTAACAAAGAGAATGCACACAGACACTTAAAACGTGCAGGCAGCCTCGTACACGTGTGCCAGTCGGTCCAGGGCACGACACACGACACGAGACACCTCCTGGTCGTGTCTAGGGGTTCGCCAGGTACAGGGTTAGGTGTCTAGGGGCCTGATATGTGTCCACGTGGACTGGTGTCGTGTCGAACAGCGTATCAGTGGGTCGAAACTAGTATGCACAGCACTGTACAAAATCATACAGGTCAAATTTCTTCGTGCACATACATCAGAACCTATGAAAATTTATAAGTGTCGTGTCAGTCACTAGGGCAATGTGTACACAAATTTTGGTGAACTGAGTCGCCGTGTCGTGTCCGCAATGGCACCCGAGCAGCAGGGCAGCCGTACGAGGCCAGTGCGCAGTGTCGTGCGACGATGCGTGTCCGATTTGGACACGAATTCTCTACAGAAATGTGTTCAGTGTTCACAATTAATCTACATATTAAGAGCTTCAAAATCATGTAAATAGTTTAGCAAAAATCGAAAATAAAATCCTTAGAGGTATTTCGTCGAACACCTAACATGCCCTATGACACGTGTCCGATACGGACACCAAACGGACACAAAATCTATCCAAATTCGAGTTACAGCTAGGGGATCCTAAATCTAGCCTAATATGCAAAGAAATCAAAATAATGCAATTTAAAAGGTTTTACCTACAGGTGCAATTTGTAAAAAAAAGCTCCAAATGGGGGATTCTTCCTTGCTAGCCAAATGCTCCCAAAGTGTCCCAAAGCTGGTATTAAACCCCACAATCAGAAAATAGGAGAGTATTAGGTTCTAATGCAAGAAACTAGGATTAAAAAGGAATAAAAATGGATTTATGGGGATTTTTGGAAGGGGGAAAAATACCTTTCTTTCTCCAAGTGTTGGAATGATAAAAAAGAGGCAAGCCCTAATGAATAAGTGTTTAAATAGGGTGGGGATCCCTATGTGGCTCGTTATAAGCTCAATAATTAGAGTTAGGGTTTACTAAATGGCCCATGGGCTTAAGTCATGATCAATCAAATCATTAAGCCATAAGTCATTTCATGAAACCACAAGCCATGACTTAAATTCACCAAAACTAATCCTCCTAATCCAAAATTAGGTTCTAATGACTAAAAGTAGGTTAACCTAAGTTAGGCTAGGGTCACCATGGCTAGGATTAGCTTCTAGGCCTCCACTAGGTCTCAACAAGTCAAGGTCAACTAGAATTCCCAATTCAATAAATCATCAAATAATTCAAATAAGTCAAAATGACCAAATTACCCCTAGGCTAAAAATGATAATTAAATCATCCTAATGACATGGTTAGGCTCTAGGTCATGCAGTCTCTAGGGTTTCAATAGCAGCACATCAAAATCACAAGTCATGACTTAAACAGTTTTTAAATAGTTTAAAAATTATTAAAAATCACCAAAAATATAATTGAAATAAATATCAATAATTAATAATTATAATTAGAAAATTTTAAATTTACCCTCATCTAGAAAATTGGGTGTTACAATCCTACCCCCTTAGTCGAATTTCGTCCTCGAAATTAAAATAATTGTATCCCTACTAGGCCAAACCCCCAGCAAATCAAAGTCAAGGATAACACGCAACGCAGTCCTACTGGTCGTGATTCTCGGTCTCGCGAGGTGGTAGCACTATCTTGCAAATCACAAACGATATCCTGGCAGGTACTAATGGAATCACACAGAAAAAGGGGAAGAAGAATACGAAGGACAAACCTGCTAACCCATCACCTGAAGCGTCGTTCTCCTCGACCGCCAACCTAAAAGCTCCACCCCTCTAGTACTGAGCTATAGGTGGCCTAGCTCTCTCAAAAGGAGGTGCAAAAGGACAGTCTATCTTCTGGTAGGCTTCAGACCCACAGGAATAGCAAACCTTCAGCCTCTTCCTACATGCTCCCTGGTGTGTCCCAACTTTCTGCAGTAGAAACAACTGATCGTCTTTGGGTCCTGACCCCGATACTGATGCTACACCTGCTGAACATCACCGGTGCCCGGGTCTGCTGAATCTGAACGTGAGGCCTCTTGGCCTGGCCTCCGCTGCTGCTACCACTCTGGAAGTCCCGAACCCTCTTCAACTTCAACCCCAGGTCGTCCTCCGTTGCCATAGCCCCGAAAATATCTCCGCAAAGGTAGCATTTCGGTCGCTCTTAGTCGGCGACCGAAACTCCCTAATCAAGCCTCGGCGAAACTTCCTTGCCTTCGTCTTCTCAGTCAAGTCATCTATGAACCTGGCCAATCGACAGAACTCCATGGCGTACTCAGCCACCGCCTGGTTTTCCTGAACCAGACCCTCAAACTGTGCCTCTATGCCTCATAAGGCCACATCAGGGAAGAACTGCTCCTTGAACAGTTCCTTGAACTGGGCCCAAGACTGGCCCTCAACTCCCACCCTGGGATCTGTCTGGTACCATGCACGGGCTAAGTCCTGCATCTGACTGTCCGCCGCCTCATATGGAGGAGTGGTATATCTCGCCAACCTGAATATCTTCTCGATATGCTCGATCCAATCGTCTGCATAATGAATGCCCTTTGTGCCCAGGAACTCTCTGGGATGCATCTTTTGAAAGTCCTGTATATCCTTCTCCTTTCGACGAGGCTGCTACTGCTCCCCCTGAGCAGTCACTATCTCTACAGTAGTACGAACTAGCTGATGGGCCTCGTCAATCCCCTGATGGAAATCAGTAGTCTGTCGTCGCTGCTGCTGCTGATAAGACGCCAGAATCCTCTCCACGAAAGAGAATAGATGAGCAGCATCTACCATCCCGCAGGTGGAGGCTGCTGCGGTGGAAGGATCTCGAGAAGCACCGGGCTCTGTCTCCCAGTGGTGGAGGTGCTCCTCCACAAGCTTCTGAAACACACACCTCAGCTGGCATGACTGGGGCTGCGATACCGGGAACTGGCTGCTGAAGGTAAGAGGTGGTAGACCCCTCTGCAGCGTCCTCCGGTCCTGGGCGATGTGATCTTGTCTCAACCATCCTGGAGAACACAGATCAAACAAGAAATCATACTGAGATAGAAGCAATAAATCAAAGGAGGACAATTAATTTTAAGGAAGACAATCAGCAAGATGTATAGATGGTATGAATTAAAATAGAATTTTTTCCTAACTGTGATTGAGCGTCTTTTCGTTAAAGCCTATCCCTCAATCCTATTGCAGGCTCGCGGCAGTAAACTAAGTCGTCGTACTACCACGATATCGTACTAATGCGACTCTCGAGACCT
>JANAVB010009599.1:29497648-29646113 GCA_029216955.1 Iris pallida
GCATGGGCCACCACTAAAAACGTATCACGATCCGCACCCACTGTGAGGGTACGAGCACGTAACAACGCCCAGCCTACGCTGCAGTGTCGACGGTAGAATGTTGTTCTAGGTCACTATCTAACCATCAACTCACGCAATGAATAATATACTCGTCATGATCAACTCCGAACGGAGGACAAGTATAAGATATCGTAACTCAATCACAATCTAAGCACGATATGATAGCACATAAGATTAAAACTAAGACTAATAACAGAAATAAAACCAACAACTAATAACATAATCTCAAACAATCTCAACTACAAATCTCAACTTATATACAACTCCAGTTCTAAAACATGAAAGCTAAACAAAACAACTAGCTAATCTCCCGATCACTCCCGAGTGTCGGGGCCATAGGTAGCTAAGCCATCTCCTGGTCAGTAATATGTAGGGTATGTGTCCTCAGGGCAATCATCTGTAAAATTTACAACAGGTCCAGTCAGGACAGGAACGAGTACAGCTCATCAAGAAAACCCAAGTAATGACAGAGAACTATAAAGCAGTTATAGACAGTTTTATTGATGAATATGACAGTATATATTTAGGTGGTAGTATAGAGAAGCAGTTTGATACAAGAAAAGTAAAGTAACTAAAACAAGAGAAGAATGATGGCAATGAATACTGTAATAAATCTAGCTGACCTAAAGTAACATAATAAGTCCAGACAGCAAATGCAAAACAAGTGTGAAACTACTATAAGTCCAGTACGAGATGAATCTAATACAAGATGAATCCAGTACAAGCTGATTCTAGGTAGTGATCAAGAATCCAGGTGAGACCAGCTATACTCTAATAGTATATTTTAAAATACGGAGATCGACATATAAACGGCTGTAGGTAATCAGGCACATCTCTCACTGATCAGGCGAGAGATGGCTATGCTTCCAGTAGATTCCAGTTGGGAGATTCCAGATTTGGGGTATGTCTACATGTCTTACTCAATATTTCCCCGCCCCGCAATACAAATGAATCCAAAATTTGACACGAGAATCGAGATAAGTCCAGCCAAAATATGATGATTCCAGAAATAGATTTCGGAATGATTCCAGTGATTCCAGTAATAGAGGCCAGATAAGTAAGGTATATGTGTCGTATACATGAATCCAGAAATATCCATACGTGTTGTAACAGAGAATCACATAAAACTAACTATAACTGAAGTACAGTAATTAACAATTAAATGAGAGAACTATCAGAGAATGTACTCGTCTGATACTCTGAAAAGAGTAGTGTAATATCAGATGTCTGTACCGGAGTCACAATATCCTAAATAGAGTAGTACAGGTTATAATGTGTTTAAAATAAGACAAATAAAGTTTATGATGCATCTACATGATTTCTAGGCCAATCTAGGTCAAAGTCAACTCTAAGTCAAACCTGGTCAACCATCTAGGTCAAACTAGGTCAATTGGTCATATATAGACTTAATATTGACTTTGGTCAACTGTCTAGTCAATTTAGGTCAACTAGTCCATTCTAGTTTAAAGAGTCAACCTTTAGTCAACTTGGACTATGATCAACTAAGTCAATTAGTCAACATTGGTCAACTTGGTATTAGTCAAATTCCTACATTAAATAAATTCCATAACTATAACCATATACTATATCATATATACATAAGGTATAACATGAACCCTTAACCAATACTACCATCTATTAGACTAACACATAACTTCTCATATATAATATATAAATCACCAATACATTATCCCATAAGGTATACATGGTGTGTATAGATAGGTGAGGGTATAGGCACATGTATAGGGCTAAGACAAAGTGCATGTGTGTGTGCGTTTATATGTTAGGCTCTGTTTGTGTGTGAGGATGTGAAGAGTGCATTAGTCACAGGATAGAGGGTGTGTGTGGGCTAATAGGATAATAGTTGTGTCAACGTGTTCTCAGAATTTAGAGTTCTCAAGAAAAACTGGAATCAAGCAATGTGGGCTAATGCCTCCTACTGGATAGAATATACAGTCCCTCACTTGTACTAGTGCACAGGCCAACATGGCCTGTGCTGCTACCCCAAGGGGGCAGCCTACTGCCACTGCAATGCATGGCCCTTTCTTGCACTTACAGTGCATGGAACCTCCTGCCTCTCCCTAATACTGCTATACCTATAAGCAAGGCTGCATTCAAAATACTCACACAAGCATACTCTACTAGACACTAGCAGATACAACCGACCTTAACCACTAACACACACTAGTATACTACACATCTGATACAAGGTTTCCTAACGATACTAACATGACCGGCTCCCAACATCTTTTGGATAGGTAATTAGCTATAGGTATTGGGATGTTCATTTTCTAAACAATAAACTAACTTGCTGTAGGCACCTTCTTACAATAGCAGATAACTAACAGGTATGTAGGGCAAAGTAGGACAATTGGTTAATGTGCATCTCTGATACAAGGTCGTATCAAAAATGTAGGCAACAGAGGAGATACAGGCACCTATGTACTAAGCATATGGCCAAAGTAATATAGAGACTATACATAGATTTAGAATAGTAAACAATAGAATGTAGGGCATTCTTGAAGGAGAAGGACAGATCAGGACCAGTGGGCATAACTAACTTAATGCAGGTATTAATATATAGGTAGTTTATTTCAATTTATATCTGATACTGAAGGATAGGGATACAATATGCTGTTGTACGAAAAAGCTAAGATGGCAGACGCACTATATCATATACCTTATTAATACCAATATATCATCTAATACCAAACTAACATGGACTGAACCTATTTGTAAGGTCTAAACAAGAGGTTGAACAACAGTAGGTAATGTAGGGGTTATAGGACTGCACAATTAATTGGGACAGAACTAAAGTGAAGAGTGATACCTAGGTAGGGCTACAAGGTGAACCATACATGAATATCCTCATTGATACAAACATGTACATAATTAAGGACTCCTCCATACATATAGATTAACATCCTAATTACTTGATACTAGCATACGTGCACGTGCCATGCACATATTTTAACATTCTTTTAATTAACTAATGAAGACTCTTTAGGAAGACCAAAGAGTAGTCTTCGTAATTACTAAATTGTCCTTATTAAAATTAATGAACCATTTTTAATTAGTATAGACATGTAAGGATATTTTTGGAATTTAAAAGTTTCACCATCAAGTTTTCCTATTATATAGTAGAATAGATAGACTTAAGTCAAAACAACATAAAGACTCAGCAAGGGGTCTAAACTATAATGAAGTAGAGGTGAACAATAGGCAAGGAATTAGGCATGGTACATCAAATGGGGTGATAGAACAACATGTAGATGTACTGATACATTATGATGGACTGAACCTAAATTACAGTGGACAAGACAAGATATAACGATAATATTTAGTTTAAAAATAGGAATTAAACTCAGGTTTCAAAAACAGGAAATGGTATCAACATGTATCAGTAAATCGTGCAAATACTGAAAATCCGAATTTCGAATATTAAAACCATGTGAAAACCTAAATCAGTTCCTAACAAAGAAGAGTCACATGTGTACAAGTATCTTAGTGTAGATTTTGTGTCCAAAAACTGGACTACGAACGTGTACTAACAAAGAGAACGCACACAGACACTTAAAACGTGCAGACAGCCTCGTACACGTGTGCCAGTCGATCCAGGGATATGACACACGACACGAGACACCTCATGGTCGTGTCTAGGGGTTCGCCAGGTATAGGGTTAGGTGTCTAGGGGCCTGATATGTGTCCACGTGGACTGTGGTGTCGTGTCGAACAGCGTATCAGTGGGTCGAAACTAGTATGCACAGCACTGTACAAAATCAGTACAGGTCAAATTTCTTCATGCACATACATCGAGAACCCTATGAAAATTTATAAGTGTTGTGTCAGTCACTAGGGCAATGTGTCCACAAAATTTGGTGAACTGAGTCGCCGTGTCGTATCCGCAATGGCACCCGAGCAGCAGGGCAGCCGTACGAGGCCAGTACGCAGTAGTCGTACGACGATACGTGTCCAATTTGGACACAAATTCTCCACAAAAATGTGCTCAGTGTTCAACACAATTAATCTACATATTAAGAGCTTCAAAATCATGTAATTAGTTTAGCAAAAATCGAAAATAAAATCCTTAAAGGCATTTCGTCGAACACCTAATATGCCCTATGACACGTGTCCGATACGGACACCAAACGGACACAAAATCCATCCAAATTTGAGGTACAGCTAGGGGACTTTTCAACCTATCCTAATATGCAAAGAAATCAAAATAATAATATAATTTAAAGGATTTTACCTATAGGTGCAATTTGTAAGAAAAAGCTCCAAATGGAGGATTCTTCATTGCTAGCCAAATGCTTCCAATGTGCCCCAAAGCTGGGATTAAATCCCACAATTAGAAAATAGGAGAGTATTAGGTTCTAATGCAAGAAACTAGGATTAAAAAGGAATAAAAATAGATTTATGGAGATTTTTGGAAGGGGAAAAATACTTTTCTTTCTCCAAGTGTTGGAATGATAAAAAAGAGGCAAGCCCTAATGAATAAGTGTTTAAATAGGGTAGAGATCCCTATGTGGCTGGTTATAAGCTCAATAATTAGGGTTAGGGTTTACTAAATGGCCCATGGGCTTAAGTCATGATCAATCAAATCATTAAGCCATAAGTCATTTTATGAAACCACAAGCCATGACTTAAATTCACCTAAACTAATCCTCCTAATCCAAAATTAGGTTCTAATGACTAAAAGTAGGTTAACCTAAGTTAGACTAGGGTCACCATGGCTAGGGTTAGCTTTTAGGCTAGTCCACTAGGTCTCAACAAGTCAAGGTCAACTAGAATTCACCAATTCAATAAATTATCAAATAATTCAAATAAGTCAAAATGACCAAATTACCCCTAGGCTAAAAATGATAATTAAATCATCCTAATGACATGGTTTGGCTCTAGGTCATGCAGTCTCTAGGGTTTCACTGGCAGCACATCAAAATCATAAGTCATGACTTAAACCAGTTTTTAAATAGTTTAAAAATTATTAAAAATCACAAAAAATTATAATATAAATAAATATCAATAATTAAAAATTATAATTACAAAATTTTAAATTTACCCTTATCTGGAAAACTGGGTGTTACAGGATGCATCTTGGGCTTGCCATAAAAATCAAAGACATGTATTACAGAACACTGAAATTGATTACAAACTCGCTTGAACAAAGAAAAGCCTAGAAAGAAATCCTAGGAAACAATCTAAGTACAATTGTTTAGTTTTAATTCTGGGGGGATGACGGTAGAGGCTCGGGAAAGTACTGTCAACTCTGCCTTACTCGGACTATCTAACGCAGTCTTTTGCTCTTGAAGAAATTATTTTTTTGAAGGTTGCCAGCCTTTTGCAGGGGTGTGACACCCTGCTATTTATAATAGAATGTATGTTGAGCCGCATAGATGGCCTGTGGCCACGTGGCTAATTGGAACGCAAAGACTCGCTCTTTGGCCGCCATCTGTCGATTTGTTGGGATTTTGTTACAGTAAATCTAGGTAGTTAAGACTTGGTTAGATTGACACGTGTCCTGTCGCAGGAATCATTTTTGAGCCGTATAGATCTCTCAATTTTCGACCATATGGGGCCGCATGAGCCTCATGCGGCTTAAGTCATAAACTTCTTTAGCCCAGATATAGCTTAAGGCTTTAAGCCGCATAGATTCTGTATTTTGGCCGTATAAAGATCATGCAGCTTGGATCACAGTCGTTTTTGGCCGCATGAAGCTCGAAGACTTTGGGACCGCACATGTTTGAGCCGTATAAGGTTCATGCGGCTTAGGTGGCACTCCTTCTGGCCACATAAAGGCGTACGAACCCTGCTTTTGGGTGACATCTCATGTCTTATCTTTTTTATTAAAGTATCAGTGCTGTCATTTTGTCAGTTTTGACAGAACTTGTCAGCTTTATCAGACGAACTGATCCTCTTGGCCGCATGTCTTTCTTCTGCAGTTGGTTTATCAACGGGCTGCATAAGACACTGAATCTGTCATACGGCATTCCTTTATGCGGACCTGTTTGGTCTAAAGAACAAATTCGACAATTTGTGATCCGTATGAATCTCATATTTTCTATGCTTCTACAAGACCCCCTTCAAAGTTTTCAAATTACAAATTTGGAATACTTTGAATAAGAAGCATGGAGATATGTCAAGCCATAGGGAGTCTCCAAGTGGAAGGGAATTTTTGGCCCGCAGAGGGATCTCGGGCCGCAGGGAAATCCAGAGCCGCAGGGAAACCCCATCATCCTACCAGCCGTCACCGCTGCATTTAATTTTCTTTGATTCGATTGTGGATCTCTTTTCGAGATAAAGCCAACGGTTACTAAGGATAAAGTCCCCAAACGTCAACATTATCTTTAATGATCTCGAGAATTGAAGGGGCGCTCGACGGTTATTTAGGGATAAAGTCTCTAAATGTCGTCATTATCTCAAATGATCTCGAGAACCGAAGGGGCACTTTTCAGCAACTTTATAAATAGGGCTCATTCGGAGAGAGATTTTCCTTCTTCTTCTTTGACTTCATCTTACTTTCTGCTATGGCTCCAAAGGCTTCCAAGTCGACTGGTGTGGCGGCCAAAGGAAGGGGACATGTCTCTCCGTCAAGAGCAGCAGATGCTTCTTCCATTCATCCCGACGTGCAACCCCCTTTCAAGAGTAAGGACAGTAGGAAGACGACGACTGAAATTTTGAATGGCTATGTCGCATATTTCATGCATGGGCCTGTCATATACTGCCTCTGTGCTTTAAACCAGGTCGATGCATGCCATATCTCATTTGGACCACTTGTGTTCTGATAGGGCCGCATGGGCTGGGTCGTATAACCGATGTCCATTCGAACTTGAACAGCATAAGTGTTTCAAGATCTATCTGCATGAACACTTCATGTCTGAGCTGCATAAGTGCCTCGTGATTGAGCCGCATGAGCACTTTTATGATCGGGCCTCATGAACACTATATTACTGGGCCGCATAATAGCCTCATGTCGGAGCCGTATGAGTACCTTGTGACTGGATGGCATGGGTATATCATGACTGAACCGCATAAATACTTCATGAAGTCAGCCTCATGACTTAGGGATGCATGATTTCTGTTTTGGCTACGTCGCATAACTGGCTAGGCCGCATAACTGAGAAAAAATAGAGTTCGTTGTTTTCTTTTTGGTGCTAAGCCCCCCTCTTTTTTTCCATATTTTGTAGGGATCTAGCTAGCAAACTTCTCCAGGACCAGTGTCGGCGATAGAGTGAAAATACAACATTCTGACTCCTACATCAGACAGCTTAAAACTCTTTATGTTTCAGAAGAGTTTTCTCCACGCCTTTTTGGCATACACATCAAACAATTCAGGACTCTTCATGCTTCGGAAGAGTTTTTCCCAGGTGGTAGTAAGTGCCTTTATACCTCAGAGAGTTGGACGGTGGTCAGGCATCGTTATGAACATCCTGCCTTCAGCTCTCCAAGTAGGCGAAACCATCATCAGGGATGATATTTTGAAGGTATGGTCCTTCGGGGGAGTAGGGCTAAAGTATCCGCAATACGGAGGGGAGGATAGCATGCTATATTTTCCCTCCTCCAGGTAGCTCCTTGGGGATTCAACAGCTTTGTTTGCTTCTCAGCAGTAAAAATGACTTCCTTCGAGGGCCACGAAACTGCTTGAAGACGATGTGCTGTCCAACTAAACTATGTATTGCCAGATTTTTCTTTCTTTGTTTTCTACTGTCGATGTAGTCTTATGAATGTAACTGATCTTGAATAAGCAGAGTATGTTCACTCTATTCTTTATTTGTGGTATTTTGTGGTGCTTGTACTAGAGGGCCTAATACAGTCTTTGTGTTTGATAAAGAACATTCCATTGGGGGATTTTTGTGGACCTATTGCCCTTTTGTGTATCTAGAAATACGAGCAAATAGATTTGAACAATATTTTGTGGACCTACTACTCTTTGGTACATCGATGGTGTGAGTAATAGATTAGGATAACTTTTATGGACTTGTTACCCTCTTTGTGTATTGGCGATACAAGTACTGATAATAAGTGGAGAGGAAACCAACATATTTACTCAGAGGTAGTGAGGACGTGGTAAATATGGGTCACAACATAGCCTTCCTACTCAGAGGTAATGAGGACATGGTAGGAGTAGGCATAATAGGGGTAGGCAGAACAACTCAAAGGTGCTATCAACGTGAAAGTTCTATGCATTGGCTGATTTGTTTGTGATGGATGGGAAAAGAACTCAGAGGTAATATGGACGTGGTTGTTTTTTCCATTGGAGAATTTTGTGGACCTGTTACCCTTTTGTGCACTAATGGTACGAGTAATAGACTAGGACAAGTTTTATGGACCTACTACCCTTCTGCGCACTGGTGGTGTGGGTAATAGATTTTGAGGCAAACTCTGGTGGAGAAAAACATTTAATGTGTAGGTTCATAGTTATGACTAGGAGATGAGATATGAATCTATTCGGAGTAGTCAGAGAGTAAGTTCAGTGGTACCTGAGGGTACATAACTCAACAATCTGGGAGACTCGAGGTCAGAGTGTAAGTTCAGCGATACCAGAGGGTATATAAGTCAATAATCTGGGAGATGGTTAGAAGATGTCGTTTAGACATAGTATTTCTTGAGGAACTTGCCGTTGATGGACATCATGAGCAAGTCTCCATTTTATTTTACGAGACGGTATACGCCGTTGGAGAATACGGTCTCGATGATGAACGGACCCTCTCATTTAGGCTGGAATTTACCGGGGGTCTTATGATTCACGGCCATTGGTCTGCGAATGGCCAAGATGAGGTCGGCGACTTGGAATATTCTCTGTTTGACTTTCTTGTTGAAATTTCGAGAGATGCACGCTTGGTAGAGCTCTATGATTTGTTGAGCTTGTAAACGCTTCTCATCTAATGCTTCCAACTCTTGTAGCCGTCGACGGTAGTTATCGTCCGACGTTAACTGGTAAGTAAGGGCCACTCGAAGTGAGGTGATCTGAGTCTCCAATGGGAGGATTGCCTCGCTCCCGTAAACCAAAGAGAACGGTGTATTTTCTGTAGCTGTCCGAATTGTCGTACGATACGCCCATAAGCACTCGCCAAGCTTCTCTTTATCGCGTTCATTTGCAGACACGAACTTTTTAAGGAGCTTGATTATGGTTTTGTTGAAAGCTTCAGCCAGACCATTAGTCGATGGGTTATATGCTGTCGAGGCCATGTTCTGAATCCGATTTTTGTCACAAAATCGATAGAAAGCGTGGCTTGCGAACCGTGGGCCATCGTCATGAATAATCCTCCAGGGCAGTCCAAAATGGTTGATGACATGATGTTTTATAAAGTTAATCACGTTCGATGTCTTAACCTCTGCCAGCGGAACAGCTTCCGCCTATTTGGAGATGTAATCGGTGATTACAAGTATGAACCGATGCCCTTTAGACGACGGCGGGGTGATTAGCCCAATGATGTCCATTCCCCATGCTTTAAATGGCCAATAGGCCACTGTCTGATATAAGAATTTAGATGACAGATGTATAAAATCTATGTGAATCTAGAAAGCCTTGCACTTTTTTTCATAATCAACTGCATCTGCTACCATTATGGGCCAGTAATAACCCATCCGGCGATGACGATCTTGTAATTTCAGGCCAGGTTGGTGAGCCCCACAAGTGCCGTCATGAGCTTCATGTAAGGCTTCTTTGGCTTCTGTATTTGACAGGCATCTTAATAGTAGCCCATCGTAGGATCATCGATATAATATTTTCGTCTCAGTATCATAGAAGAACCTGAGGGAGCGTCTTCTGATTGAAGTTGCTTCCTTCACGTTCTCTGGCAGAATTTCGTAGACTGCGAAGTCGATGAGTGGGCATCTCCAGTATTGTATGTCGTTGGTTATCTGGGTGGAGTAACTCGTACCCAGTTGAAGATTGTTCCTGGGATAGACCAGTTCATGGCCTATTATGTCGACTAGATGGTGAGCATTATTTGGCAGTGCTAAGGAAGCGGCGATGCCTGCTAGGGCATCGGCTTTGATATTTTAGAGCCTAGGAACATGCTCTATAAAGAACCCTTCCAAGGTTATAATGATGGCAATTGCTGTCTGATAATAGGGAATCAGGTCCTCGTTACGAACCTCGAATGAACCTCGGATCTGGTTAACAACCAACTGTGAGTCACCATATGCTTCCAGGTACCTGATCCCCACTTCTTTTACGAGTTGGAGTCTGATGACTAGAGTGTTATATTCGACTACGTTGTTTAAACAGGGTTCTGTAAGAGAATATGCCCGATTGACTACTAGTCTAGAGGGAGAAATTAATACCACCCCGACTCCAGTGATAATATCACCTTGTGGCCCTGTTCTTGAAGCACCGTCGAAGAACATTCGCCAAATAGCATCATACAAAGTCATGTTCGAGGCGACGACTTCATCGAGAATTTTTTCATAAATTTTGGCTGTTTCTGAGCCTGGATGGGCTGCAAAGAAGTCAGTCAGGGCTTGACCTTTGATAGCCTTCTGTGGAACAAAAACCATATCGTATGGGGATAATAGTATCACATAGGTAGCTAGACGGGAACTGAGTGTGCCTGGCTTGGTCATGAGAACCCTGTGAGGATTAACTCGTGAAACAACATGGATGGTCTGCCCTGTCACATAGTATCACATTTTTTGAATGGCGAACACTAGGGCAAGATACTCCTTCTCCACGACGGTGTACCTATGTTCTGGTCCTACCATCATCCGACTGAGATAGTAAATGGCTTGTTCATGTCCCGTATTACTATTCTGTACTAGCAGAGCACCGAGGGAGTGTTTCATCTCCCGTACATAGAGCATGAAGGGCTTTCCGGTGATCGGGTCTACCAGAACTAGCAGATTCGTTAGGTAGTCTTTAATATCATCGTTCTATACGAAAGAGACACCTTTTCTCATGAGTTGAGTGAAGGGTTGACATCGCCCTGAGAGGTTAGATATAAACCTCCTGATATAGGCTTTCACGGAGGTTCCTTGGTGGACACATCTCCAGGATTGCTTTTATTTTATCGGGATCTATGTGAATGCCTCAGAAAGTAATAATAAAGCCCAAGAATTTTTCGTTGGACACCCCAAGAAAAGACTTGGTGGGATTCATCTTCAGGTTGTGCACTCGCATGAGGTCAAATACTGTTCTCAAATCATGTAAGTGATCATTTTTGGAGCGGTTCTTGACGATGCTGTTGGCAACGTAACACTCCACCGTCTTGCACAATTGATCTCTGAAGATGACACTCATAGCCCGTTGATATGTAGCACCGGCGTTCTTCAGGCCAAAGGGCATGCCCGTATAACAATATACGTCGATCGGTGTTCAAAATGATGTATGCTTTTCGTCATCAAGAGACATTTTAATTTGATTGTATCTTAAAAAGTCATCCATAAAGGACATACGCTCGAAGCCACACATATTATCGATCATTATGTCAAAGATCGGAAGAGGGAATTCATCCTTAGGGCATGCCGCATTTAGATTATGGAAATCGATGCAAATTCGGATCTTTTCGTTCTTCTTGATGACTGGTACTACGTTGGCTACCCAGTCTGGGTGCTGCTCTTCACGGATGAAACCGCTAGCTATAAGCATGTTTACTTCTGCTTCAAAGGAATTCATTATGTCTGGACAAAACTGTCGTTGCTGTTGTTTGACTGGTTTTGCGTCCGGATAAATATTGAGCTTGCGAAGTACAATCTCGGGGTTTAGCCCTGGCATGTCTTCATAGCTCCAGACAAAGACGTCGATATATTCTCTGAGGAGTTGTAACAACGACTCCCGCTCGCCGTCTATCAGGCTTTTACTGACGAAGATTAGATTTGGAGAGGATCGAGCACCTCTTTATGCAAGGTTACGACGAGAGGTGCAGCCTTGCCCGATTTACGGGCTTGGAGACGAATTCTCAACGGTTCTTCTGGCCCTGTGATGGCTTATAGTTCGTCGGTTATATGTTTCCTGGATTCATCATATAGATAAGCCTTCGAAGAGTAATAAGATTCAACCCCTTTGAAGGGATCAATGTCGACGAATTCAGTTTTCACGGAACCGTGCTTACTGACATACTTAAAACACTAGTGAAGGGTGGATGGCACGATCATATAGTCATGTATTCACGGGCGTCCCAGGAGGATGTTGTAGGAGGCGTCTGCATCTATGACGTAGCAAGTAACCTCCGTCTTCAGGTCGCCAATCTGACATTTCAACCGGATCTTCCCTAGGGGATAGCTCCTTTCCGAGTTAAAATCGCTAATGGCAGTATTGGTCATCGTTAGCCGATGCATAGGGATGCCAAGAAGTTGGAGCAAGCTTTTCGGGATGATGCTTTTGACGAGCCAGGGTCGATATGCATTCGATCCACCTTGATGTCGCCTATGTATCCAATGTAGTACAAGGGGCGATCATGCAAATTAGACTTGATCAACATATCTTGTGGAGTAAATATGATGTTGGGCATTGGATCTGTGCCATCGCTGCCCTGTAGATCTGCTGGCGGGTCTTCTCCTGGAGTCTTGACCTGAGCTAAGTAGGCATCAGCATTTTTGTGTGCTTCGTTTAATGCGACACGAAGATCCTTGGAGAGTCTTAGGAGCTCGTATAACGATAACTTTGCTGGCGTATTAGCCAGTTGTGCTATTATGTCAAAGTTGTAAGGTCTCTCCAGTCCCTGAGGTATATTATTATGGAGCGGCCTGTCGAAGCGAGTTTCTTTTATCCTGGACTTATCCGTCAGTGGAGGCTAAGATGGCCTTGGAACATCAGAGGGAGGCAACGTTGCCGGCTGAGTATCTTCGGCTGAACTATCTCGTGCGGGCTGGACTTGTGCTCCAGACCGGGTAACAACGGCTGTAGCTTCTTCAGCTTCGGCTAAAATTGTATAGCAGGATCTAGACTTTCTGCCCTTTTTCTTGCTGGTAGGAGATGACACCTCCTGGATAATTTCAGACACTAAGTCTGGATGCACCCACATGATCTCTCCTTGCGATGTGGTGAGAGGTACCAATCCAGAAGTCTGGCTCCGGGCGGGTGGAAGATTAGTAACCTCCATCGTTGCCTGAGGGACATGTATTACCACATCTGGAGTGCTTGTTGGAGAAAAGTTGCCGAACTGAATTGACACCATGTTCGCCGCCACGTTAACCTCTTCAAAGTCTATCGACAGAGCTTTGGAGTCGATAAGACTCTGAATGTACCGCTTCAATTGAAAGCAATCATGAGGGCATGATAGACATAGTGGTAGAAGTGACAATACTTTGGGTCCTCTATTTCTGCCGCTCGGGGCTCGCGCCTTGGTGGAGGGAGCTGGATCCTACCCCTTACAAGAGCATATCGAAGACAGGTTTGACATGACTATCTTTAAATGAGTAATTAACCTTGGGCCACGGACCTTTCGTTTATTTTTGTTCGGGCTTCTGAGTCGCATCAGCGACCATGGCCTGTTTGCCCTTATTGTCCCGATTGGTGGTGGCGCCACTGTTGTTGTTGCTAGGGGTAGAATTAGGACGTCTGCCTTTATCCTCTCCATCGGGGATGTGTAATCCCAACTAGCGAGCTTTCTTCAATTTTGTCTCTGTATTAGTAGCACTTATAATGAAGGTCGTCCAATCCCTGAACTGATCGTCATCCATCCAGAGGCCAATTGTAGGGAGCAGCTTCTTCTGGCAGATTTCAATCAAGAAGCTCTCGGGATTGCCTTGGGGCAATCTCATTGCGGTTTGACGGAACCGCTCGATATAGTTTCTTGTTAGCTCCCTTTCTCACTGAACGATGTCTATGAGAGATGACATCGTTACATCATGCTCCACTTCGTAGAATCTTTCCAGGAACATGAGTTTGAAGCCGTCAAAAGAATAGATGTAGTTGTCCGGATGGTTACGGTACCAGTCGAACGCGATCCCCTCCAATGCTCCGATGAATAATCGCATGAGGATGGTGTCACTATACGACAAGTGGTCGGTTGTGACCTCAAAGTAATTCATGTACCGACTAGTAGAGGTCTTTCCGTCATAAGAATCGATATGGAACGGCTTGTACCATGGTGGAAAAGGAACATCTCTCCATGTAATAGGATATGGCTGGCGTATTCTGAGGTCCCGAGAGGAGTCTCGGGCATTGAACATTGTTCAAAGCTCCTAGACTTCCCTCCTTGCCTCCTTGGGTTCATCTGCAGCTGAAGGAATGGATGTTCCTAAGGGATCATTGAAGACTAAGTTGGCAACTCTAGAGGGGGGTGAATAGAGTTTATATCAAAAATGATCAATTAAAAATTAAACTCTCTTCACCAACAAAATAATCAGAGTAAAAATAAATACAGAAATAAAGAGTAGAGAGCAAGCACAAACACAACAAGATTTTTAACCTGGTTTCCCTCGTGGAGGACTAGTCCAGGCCTGAGAACTCTATCTCAGGATTGAAATCCACTATTTGTGAAATAGGGTTACAACCACGTGCCTTTTCACAGAAGAGCACGCCAAACTTCTTTTAATGATCGCTTTGGCAAAACATGGACTTTTCTAAGTGGCTTACAACTTTTTGCACTTCAAACTTCTAGCTAAAACGTACCGAGCACCTTGGACGGTTGGGAAGTTTGAATGCTAAGTGGATGAGAAGGTAAGGCTCTTGAATATATAGGTTATGTGATAGAAGAAGAAGAGAAGAGTGGATGGTTTCAAATAAGAGAAACCAAGGCCTATTTATAGGGTTCGGGGTAGGCAGAATTCGGCCAGAATTCGGTATAAATAATTCAAATTTTTGGCCGTTGGACAACTAGCAGTGATCAATACCTAAAAATCAGTATCCTGAATTTTATGGGACCGAGTTCGGCCCGAACTCTGTGTGAGGCAGAGTTCGGCCCGAACTCTGTCTTCTATGGACAGAATGATCTTTGTGGGCTTTTGGATGAAATAGGTTTATTGGAATTTAGGCTAAGTCAACCTATAAAGCTATGGCTTGCCCAAAGTTCTTAGTATGATCCAACGTACATCATCCTATAATCAAGAATAATAAAAATACAGACTCCAGTATACAACAAAGTGCTAAAACTTCAAGCAGCTGTGAACTGGAACAAATGAGCTGAGTAGATTGATTTTGAGCTCGATGTGTCAAATTGGACTAGACAAATATTGTTTTGTTAATTGTCAAGATTAGGTTGACTGTGATCCGGTTTGGGTCAATAATCATCACCCAAAGGAGGGGCGGTCGTGTTGGAGTTCGCGTTGACTGCGGGTCCCAAGCTTGTTTGTCCGGGCGTCCTTGCCGGTTGGGTTGGCAAGGCGGCTTTGATTTCGTCCACTGACTTAACCAAGGACAGGAGCATGACTTCAAGTACTTCTAGACGTTGACGATCAGAAGGCGCTTCATGGTCATCGTTGGCTATAAAGACTGTCCGCACGTGGGTAGAGGTGGAAGGGACCGTCACAGAGGTGCTCTTCTTGTCATAACCCCATACCGAGAAATCATCGGAGAACGTCGGAATGTCATCTTCCTCAGACTCGAAAAGGGTGCTACCCCTGTGCAGGAAGTCGCATTATCTTGGTGAGGGTGGTGGTCCTCAGGAAAATCCAAATCTGTTGTACAGTTCTGGGGGACCTCTACTCCCTGTATGTGCTCTTGGTACACCGGGTTGTCACATATACTGAGGGGACTGCTACCCCCAGCTTTATCTACTCTCAAGGAGGCCGAAGGTGCATCCCTTGGTGCGGGAAGCTTCTTTTTGGATCGAGTGCCTAAATAGACACCCCCTGTGGTTGTAGATGGGAACCCCCCAAATGAGAGTCTCCTTACAATACTGGCCAGGCTGGAAAAGCCTGTCTTCTTTCCTCCCTTGCCAGGAGAAACTTTTTGAGTTGAATTACAGAAGACAAAAGGAAACTCTTCGTCCCCTGGAATTTGTACCTGTTCTTGAGTTGTTGTCGGACAGATGCTGGCTGCAGTCGTTGGAAAACTGACTGCCGACCTTCGGGTGCTGCTGATTTGTCGCAGCAGCAGTTGATGATGACTCGGGTGCAACGATGTCCCAAGAGGGACTTATTGCATGGCAACACTGCCACCTTGCGCTTGTGAGTAATCACCTTACGCAAGTCTGTCGCAAGCTGATCTACCGTTGTACCAAACTTGTGGACTCGGGTATCCCGAGCGCATGGGTGCTAAGGTTTCATATTTGCTCCATGATCCGTGGCTAGTAAAAGCACTTGCTCTGGATCGTTAGAGGGAGACTTTAAAGACCCACCCTGTCCGTTAGCCCTAGGGGACTGGATGCGGGTGGTTCTGTACAACTTTCCGTCAGGAGCCCATGTAACAGTTAACCGGGTCCGCTGACAATTAGCCACTTGGACAGTTGACTGGACTGGTTGGGCCCGCACTGCCCTAGACTTTTTTGACTTAGCACCCGAAGGCGCATAGTAAAAAGAGTCCAGATTGATACATCCCACATTCTCAATGGGCCGTATGGCGTCGGGCTCGCATGAGAGGTGGTCGAACACAGGGCTTCTGACAGGGCCGCATGAGACATCCTGTCTGAGGCCAAGATTGGTTGTCGCATGGGCTACTTTCTTGCGGCCAGAGCTGGCTGTCGAAAGGACTATCTTCTTGCGGCCAGAGCTGGCTGCCGCATAGGCCGTCTACCTGCGGCCAGAGTTTGCTGTCGCATGGGCCATCTTTCTGCGGCCAGAGTTGGCAGCTGTATGAGTTGTCTACCTGCGGCCAGAGTTGGCTCCGCATGGACAGACTGCCCATCTTCCTTATGCGGCTTCTTCTTTGTCCGTAAGGATTTCCCTTGTGCCCCTAAAAACTCAGCATCATAGGGTTTTCTCTGCTGGATTTGGAGACAGTGGGGTCCTCTGCGGTCGGAAGAAAAGCCGCAGGAGAGTTTTGGTCACTGTCTTGGGCTGCAGAAAGAGCTTCTTTGATAACTTGGTCAGGGGCAACCGTTTTGCGGGCCGACATCCTGCGAGTCTTGTCACGACCCGTACCCTAGAGTAAGGGCACGAGAAGTGGGTACGTCCAGCCTACGCCACAGTATCGGCGGTAGAACGCTGTCCTAGGTTACTATCTAATCAATAACTCACACAATTATATAATGTACTTGTCAAATCTCAACTCCGAACGGAGGACAAGCATAGATATAATGAAATCTCAATCACAGTCTAAGAATGATAAGATAACACAGAAGTTTATAACTAAAGACTAAACAACAACAATTCTAACTAATAAATAATAATTTCTCAAACAAACTTAAATAGAAACTCATATCTCAAGTTATTACACTTCAAGTTCTAAAACATAAAAACTAAACCAAGTCTACTAGCTAGTCTCCCGATCACTCCTGAGTGTCGGGGCCAAAGGTAGCTGAGCCATCCCCTGCTCCAAGGCAAGTAGGGCAAATGTCCTCAGGACAATCATCTGTAATATTTTCAACAGGTCCAGTCAGGATAGGAACGAGTACAATTCATCAAGGAATCCCAAGCAAATGATAGAGAACTATAAAGCAGTTATAGACAGTTATATTGATGAATAATGGCAGTTTCATACTGGTAGTGATGTAAGGAACTGTTAAGGTACAAGGAAAGTAAGTAGCTAAATAAAAAGAGAAACATGGAAATGAAGACTGTAAAATATAATCTAGTTGAACTAGAGTAGCATGATATAAGTCCAGACAGTATAATAAGAGTCATGTGTGTGTCCAGATAATGCAAATCCAATACCAGATGATTCCAGTACAAGACGAGTCCAGTATAAGGTGAGTCCAGTCAGTGATCAAAGATTCCAGGGTGAGTCCAGTATATACTCTAACAGTGTGTTTTAAAATATCGGGATCGACATGTGAACGACTGTAGGTAATACGGCACACCGCACACTCGGCCAAATGTGGGATGGCTATCGTTCCAGTATAATTCCAAAGGAGTGGTTCCAGTATTTGGGTTTGTTCACATGCCTATTCCAATATTTTCCCGCCCAGCAAGTATAAGTGAATCCATAACCCGACACAAAAATAGGTATAAGTCCAGCCAGTATACGAATGGTTCCAGTAAATGATTCCAGGGTGATTCCAGTAGGTAGTTCTAGAAATAGAGGCCAGACACGAATAAGTGAGTGTCGCATGAATTGGATCCAGTAATATCAGATCGTGTTTGTAATACAGAATCAAATAGAACTAGCTATAACTGAAGTACAGTAAACGACAAGTAAATGGAAGAACTATCAGAGAATGTACTCGCCTGATACTCTGAAAAGAGTAGTGTAATGTCAAATGTCTGCACCGGAGTCACAATGTCCTAAATAGAGCAGTACAGGTTATAATATTGTTAAAATAAGACATATGATGTTTATGATGCAATCTACATGATTTCTAGGTCAATCTAGGTCGAAGTCAACTCTAAGTCAAACCTGGTCAACTGTCTGGGTCAAACTAGGCCCGAGTCAAACTTGGTTAACTCTGGGTCAACCCAAGTCAATACTCTAGTCAAACTAGGTCAATAAAGTCAATATTGGGCCTATTGGTCCAATCTAAGTTGTTCTATAGGGTTAACTCAAGTATAGGCTAAGGTACCCTATCTATGCATCAAAGGCTACACCCACACTCACCCAAAGCCTATAGTCCTAGACATATATAAGCCTCTCATATATATAACACATATATATATTATATAGATATACATGTCACATAAATACTCAGGTATATCCCTCACAAGAACTTTCAACACAACATATAGAGTATCCTATATACTCCATCAAATTATACATTCCTCTCTTATGTATGCTCATAGCTAAGTAGCCAATGAGACCAAATCTCAATCAAGACACTCACACAGACATCTCTGATAACTGAACAATTTAACCATAGGCTCACACACAACCAAAGCTCAACATATATAGGTAGGTAATATCCAAAACCTATATATATATATATATATATATATATATATATATATATATATATATATATATATATCAATATACATACAATTTCAAAAAACAGTGAACACATTACAGTTCCCACATGTAAACCATCTAACACATGTATGAACTGTAAGTAGTGTGTGTGGCATATAGGATGAGTGACTATGTGTGTGTGAGCTCATGAGTTAACAAGAAAGCAATGTGTCAACTTCTCAGTTTAAATTCGAACTCAAGTTCTTTTTAGTTGAAACAATATCAGGTCACATATATGAATCCATACAAACAATCAAATTGAAAACAAAACTCAAAACCAAAATCCCATTTACTTGATAACAAACTAATCTAGCATGCAAATCTATCCTAGAGTTAGCTAATACATATGTGAAACCTGAATATAAATCAACATCACAGGAATTGGAAAAAGGAATGGCTGAAACAGTGTCATAATTTTCCAGGTTATCAGTGTGAACACTTGTAGGAAAACAGGGAATGAGGGTTCCATTTCAGTCTCATGTGTGTGTATATGTGGCTGTGTTCACATGACATAGTGTCCAGAATTCAGTCAATGTGTGAGTGTGAACTTTGCAATGAGTGACAGGAAAAACAGAGGGTGGTGTGTGTAGAGAAACATGTGTGTGTGTCGAGTGGAACAAAGTGTCACAATGTCAATGACAGGAAAGAACAATTCAACAGTTGGCCATTTCAGTAATTAGAAAATCATCTTGAAAGCTCAGGATTACAATATGTTAGCAGTAAAGTGGCTAAGGCTCATACTCGAGCTCAACATGTATCATACAGGAAAGGGGAGACTGAGCAGTTAGTTCAATATCAGGAACCATTTCGAATCCCAAATGCAAATTCGAACTAAATTTAAATCCCAACACCCAAATTCCATCACAAACCTCATATTGATAGTAACTAACACATAGGTGTAAGAAATTAACACGACAATTTTCATTCGAAATCAGTTGTAAAACAGGGATTAAATATTAGAAATCCAATTTCAGGAAAACGTGTGTAACAGTCTACTCAAGCAGTCCAACCCATATTCGAAATCTCATTTCGAAATCTAAAACTCACCACAAATCAAAAATCAAGATTTCAGTTATGTAATACACATGTAGATAAGTTTCATAGGACAATTAAACATCAAAATTGGTTTGAAAAACAGAACTTAACCTCAGAAATTTGGAACAGCAGCACATGGTATCAGTGATAATGGGAAATGAAAATTTAAAGGCTAAAAACAAATTAATACCACGAATTATTGGTTGGTAAATGAAGACCAATATGTGATAGTGTCATGGGTGTCCCAGTGTCCAAGAATACTGGACACATTCGTGTCTAAACACAACACAAACGCAGACACAAGAACTGTGCACTCGACAGCGTCGTGCACGCGTGCACGCGTGCACGTGTGTCCAGTGCATGACACAGGCCATGTGGTGACACGTGGCCGCGCACACATGTACGCCTAGACTAGGGGGACGTGTCCAAGTGCCTGTCCCATGTCCACGTGGTGTCCATGTGTCGATACGAGACCGTATCAGTGGATCAAAATTCGCGTGTGTGCGTGTCAGGAATTTCAGTGCAAGTGAGATTTCTCACTAACCACTCAAAGAAACTCGGCCAAATTTTGTGAGTGTTGTGTCAGACACTAGGCGCACGTGTCCACCAAAAATCAGCCCATGAGAGGCTATGACGTGTCCTGTGTCGACCCCGAGCAGCAGGGCAGCGCACCAGGGCCTCGTGTACGCGTTCGTATCCAATTTTGGACACGAAAACCAACCCAATTTATGCTCAGTAACAGACCATAGTAATCTACACATAATAAGCTTTCCAAATATATAATTTATTTTGAAAACCGAGAACAAAAAGTTCAAAGAGACATTTCATCAAACACCTTAGTATACACTATGACACGTGTCCGATACGGACACCAAACGGACACGAAATCCATCCAAGTTTTGGGGACAGCTAGAGGACTCCTAGATGTAGCCCTAAATGCAAAGAAAATAGAAATTTTAGATCAATTTGTGGAGTTTACCTATAGGTACAAGAAGCATGAAAATGCTCCAAATGGGGGGTGTTCTACTTGATGGCCAAATGCTCCAAATTGATCCCAAACTGAAATTAACCTCCAAAAATAATATCCATACAGAAATTAGGTCCTAGTGCAAAAGACTAGAATTAAAAAGGAATTAAAATGAATTTATGGAAATTTTTGGAAAGGGGGAAAATACCTTTTCTTTTCCTATGTGTTGGAATGATACAAAAGAGACAAGGACTCAATGAGGAGATTATTTATAGGGAGGGGAGCCCTAGTGGCTGGTCATAAAGGAAAGAATTAGGGTTAGGGTGTCAAATCATGGGCCATGGGCCAAGTCACAAGTCATTAAGTCCTTAATCACAAGTCATTTCATTAAACCACAACCTATGAACTAATTTTACTTAAGCTAATCCTCTTAATCCAAAATTAGTTTCTAATGACTAAAAGTAGGTTAACCTAAGCTAGACTAGGGTCACCATGGCTAGGGTTAGCTTATAGGCTAGTCCATTAGGTCTCAACAAGTCAAGGTCAAATTAGAATTGTCCAATTCAATAAATCATCAAATAAGTCAAAATAACCAAATTATCCCTAGGCTAAAAATGATAATTAAATTATCCTAATGACACGGTTAGGCTCTAGGTCATGCAGTCTCTAGGGTTTTACTGGCAGCACATCCAAATCACAAGTCATGACTTAAAGTAGTTTTTAAATAGTTTAAAAATTATTAAAAATCACCAAAAATCATAATGTGAAACAAATACCAATAAATAATAATTAAAATTACAAAATTTCAAAATTACCCTCATCTGGAAAACTGGGTGTTACAATCCTACCCCCCTTAGAAAAAAAATTTCCTCGAAATTAAAATGATCGCACCCCTTCTAGGTCAAACCCCCAGCAAATCAAGGTCAACAGATAACATGCAACACAGTCCTACTGGTCGTGATTGTACAGTCTCGAACAGGGTCACTATACTATCTATCACAGTACAAAACATCCTGACAGGTACTAATAGAATCATACAACAAGATGGAAAGAAGAACATGAAAGACAGACCTGCTAACCCGTCACTCGTAGCGTTGGTCTACTCGACTGTCAGCGCAAAAGCCCTGCCCCTCTGGGGTATATCCCTCTGATGGTACGGGGCACGGTGCTGCACTACAGTTGGCCTAGCTCCCTTTATCTAATCCATTACACTCAAGTAATATCCACCCTGATATTCCACTTAATTATACTAGGGCTCCATCTATATGGTATCTATTCTGCAATCTGATAATCATACCCGTCTATCCAGAACCATGTTACCATAATCCTCGTCACACCAGTAAGTATGGCTACGATAATTCATAGAGTCCACAACTAATGTATATACCTCTAGAATCATGGTATTTAAAATTTTTGCATTGCCGCTAGCTTGGCTGCAAAAATCTTAAATTTTTACACCCGAGAAATACATCCAAAATCAGACTCTATCTCATCGTCTAACCAGCTGATATGGCTGTAGAAGACTCTAGATTCCATGACTGAGGCAACCTAGCCCATAATAATATCTTGGTAGATATCAAGTCAATAATAGATACCAAGAATCAAATTCAACGATGAATCAAGGAAGGTAGACAGATACTGTCAAAATCGAATTTTGGGATAGTTATAATGAGATTCTCAAGGGTCATCCCAGGAATCTTCTCAAGTAGTCCTAACTGTGATTGAGTACCTCTCCATTAAAGCCTATCTCTCAATCCTATCGCAGGCTCGCAGCAGTACAACTAGGTCACCGTAGTACCACGATATCGCCCTAATGCGACTCTCGACCTGCATGGGCCACCACTAAAAATGTGTCACGACCCGCACCCTAGAGTAAGGGCACAAGAAGTGGGTACGTCCAGCCAACGCCACAGTGTCGGCAGTAGAACGCTGTCCTACGTTACTATCTAATCAACAACTCACGCAATTATATAATGTACTTGTCAAATCTCAACTCCGAACGGAGGATAAGCATAGATATAATGAAATCTCAATCACAGTCGAAGAACGATAAGATAACACAGAAGTTTATAACTAAAGACTAAACAACAACAATTATAACTACTAAATAATAATATCTCAAACAAACTCATATCTCAAGTTATTACACTTCAAGTTCTAAAACATAAAAACTAAACCAAGTCTACTAGCTAGTCTCCCGATCAGTCCTGAGTGTCGGGGCCAAAGGTAGCTAAGCCATCCCATGCTCCAAGGCAAGTAGAGCAAATGTCATCAGGGCAATCATCTGTAATATTTTCAACAGGTCCAGTCAGGACAAGAACAAGTACAATTCATCAAGAAATTCCAAGCAAATGACAGAGAACTATAAAGCAGTTATAGACAGTTATATTGATGAATCATGGCAGTTTTATACATGTACTGATGTAGAAAACAGTTAAGGTACAAGAAAAGTAAGTAGCTAAACAAGAAGAGAAATATGGCAATGAAGACTGTAAAATATAATCTAGCTGAACAAGAGTAGCATGATATAAGTCCAGACAGTATAATAAGAGTCATGTGTGAGTCCAGACAATATAAATCTAATACCAGATGATTCCAGTACAAGACGAGTCCAGTATAAGGTGAGTCCAGTCAGTGATCAAAGATTCCAAGGTGAGTCCAGTCTATACTCTAACAGGGTATTTTAAAATATCGGGATCGACATGTGAATGGCTGTAGGTAATACGGCACATCGCACACTCGGCCAAGTGTGGGATGGCTATCGTTCTAGTATAATTCCAAGTGAGTGGTTCCAGTATTTGGGTATGTTCACATGTCTATTCCAATATTTTCCCACCCAGCAAGTACAAGTGAATCCATAACCCGACATTAAAATAGGTATAAGTCTAGCCAGTACACGAATGGTTCCAGTAAATAATTCCAGGGTGATTCCAGTAGGTGGTTCCAGAAATAGAGGCCAGACACGAATAAGTGAGTATCGCATGAAATGGATTCAGTAATATCAGATCGTGTTTGTAATATAAAATCAAATATAACTAGCTACAACTGAAGTACAGTAAACGACAAGTAAATGGAAGAACTATTAGAGAATGTACTTGCCTGATACTCTGAAAAGAGTAGTGTAATGTCAGATGTCTGCAACGGAGTCACAATATCCTAAATAGAGTAGTACAGGTTATAATGTGTTTAAAATAATACAGATGATGTTTATGATGTAATCTACATGATTTTTAGGTCAATCTAGGTCAAAGTCAACTCTAAGTCAAACCTGGTCAACTGTCTAGGTCAAACTAGGCCCGAGTCAAACTTGGTCAACTCTGGGTCAACCCAAGTCAATACTCTAGTCAAACTAGGTTAATAAAGTCAATATTGGGCCTATTGGTCCAATCTAAGTTGTTCTATAGGGTTAACTCAAGAATAAGCTAAGGCACCCAATCTATGCATCAAAGGCTACACCCACACTCCCCCAAAGCCTATAGTCCTAGACATATATAAGCCTCTCATATATATAACACATATATATCATATAGATATACATGTCACATAAATACTCAGGTATATCCCTCACAAGAACTTTCAACACAACATATAGAGTATCCTATATACTCCATCAAATTATACATTCCTCTCTTATATATGCTCATAGCCAAGTGGCCAATGAGACCAAATCTCAATCAAGACACTCACACAGACATCTCTGATAACTGAACAATTTAACCACAGGCTCACACACAACCAAAGCTCAACATATATAGGTAGGTAATATCCAAAACCTATATATATATATATATACTCACCCAAAATATATATATCAATATACATACAATTTCAGAAAACAGTGAACACATTATAGTTCCCACATGTAAAACCATCTAACACATGTGTATGAACTGTAAGGAGTGTGTGTGGCATGTAGGGTGAGTGACTATGTGTGTGTGAGCTCATGAGTTAACAGGAAAGCAATGTGTCAACTTCTCAGTTTAAATTCGAACTCAAGTTCACTTCAGTTGAAACAATATCAGGTCACATATATGAATCCATACAAACAATCAAATTGAAAACAAAACTCAAAACCAAAATCCCATTTACTTGATAACAAACTAATCTAACATGCAAATCTATCCTAGAGTTAGCTAATACATATGTGAAACCTGAATATAAATCAACATCACAGGAATTGGAAAAAGGAATGGCTGAAACAATGTCATAATTTCCCAGGTTATCAGTGTGAACACATGTGGGAAAACAGGGAATGGGGGTTCCATTTCAGTCTCATGTGTGTGTATATGTGGCTGTGTTCACATGACATAGTGTCCAGAATTCAGTCAATGTGTGAGTGTGAATTGTACAATGAGTGATAGGAAAAACAGAGGGTGGTGTGTGTGTGTAGAGGAACATGTGTGTGTGTGTCGAGTGGAACAAAGTGTCACAGTGTCAATGACAGGGAAGAACAGTTCAACAGTTGGCCATTTCAGTAATTAGGAAATCATCTTGAAAGCTCAAGATTGTAATGTGTTAGCAGTAAAGTGGCTAAGGCTCATACTCGAGCTCAATATGTATCATACAGAAAAGGGGAGACTGAACAGTTAGTTCAATATCAGGAACCATTTCGAATCCCAAATGCAAATTTGAACTCAATTCAAATCCCAACACCCAAATTCCATCACAAACCTCATATTGACAGTAACTAACACACAGGTGTAAGAAATTAACATGACAATCTTCATTCGAAATCAGTTGTAAAACAGGGATTAAATGTTAGAAATCCAATTTCAGGAAAACATGTGTAACAGTCTACTCAAGCAGTCCAACCCATATTTGAAATCTCATTTCGAAATCCAAAACTCACCACAAATCAAAAATCAATTTCATTTATGTAATATACATGTAGATAAGTTTCATAGTACAATTAAACATCAAAATTGGTTTGAAAAACAGAACTCAACCTCAGAAATTTTGAACAGCAGCACATGGTATCAGTGATAATGGGAAATGACAATTTAAAGGCTAAAAACAAATTAATACCACGAATTATTGTTTGGTAAATGAAGACCCATATGTGATAGTTTCATGGGTGTCCCAGTGTCCAAGAATACTGGACACATTCGTGTCTAAACACAACACAAACACAGACACAAGAACTGTGCACTCGATAGCGTCGTGCACGCGTGCACGTGTGTCCAGTACACGACACAGGCCACGTGGTGGTACACACGTGTACGCCTAGACTAGGGGGACGTGTCCAAGTGCCTATCCCGTGTCCAAGTGGTGTCCATGTGTCGATACGAGACCGTATCAGTGGATCAAAATTCGCGTGTGTGCGTGTCAGGAATTTCAGTGCGAGTGAGATTTCTCACTAACCACTCAACGAAACCCGGCCAAATTTTGTGAGTGTTGTGTCAGACACTAGGCGCACGTGTCCACCAAAAATCAGCCCAAGAGAGGCCATGTTGTGTCCTGTGTCGACCCCAAGTAGCAGGGCAGCGCACCAGGGCCTCGTGCACGCGTTTGTGTTCAATTTTGGACAGAAATCCAACCCAATTTGGGCTCATTCACAGACCATAGTAATCTACACATAATAAGATTTCCAAATATATAATTTATTTTGAAAACCGAGAACAAAAAGTTCAAAGAGGCATTTTATCAAACACCTTAGTATACACTATGACATGTGTCCGATATGGACACCAAACGGACACGAAATCCACCCAAATTTTGGGGACAATTAGGGAACTCCTAGATCTAGCCCTAAATGCAAAGAAAACAGAAATTTTAGATCAATTTGTGTAGTTTACCTATAGATGAAAAAAGCATGAAAAAACTCCAAATGGGGGGTATTTTTCTTGATGGCCAAATGCTCCAAATTGATCCCAAACTGAAATTAACCTCCAAAAATAATATCCATACAAAAATTAGGTCCTAGTGCAAAATACTAGAATTAAAAAGGAATTAAAATGAATTTTTGAAGATTTTTGGAAAGGGGGAAAATACCCTTTCTTTTCCTATGTGTTGGAATGATACAAAAGTGGCAAGGACTCAATGAGGAGATTATTTATAGCGAGGGAAACCCTAGTGGCTGGTCGTAAAGGAAGAAATTAGGGTTAGGGTTTCAAATCATGGGCCATGGGCCAAGTCACAAGTCATTAAGTCCTTAATCACAAGTCATTTCATTAAACCACAACCCATGAACTAATTTCACTTAAACTAATCCTCATAATCCAAAATTAGTTTCTAATGACTAAATATAGGTTAACCTAAGTTAGACTAGGGTCACCATGGCTAGGATTAGCTTCTAGGCTAGTCCACTAGGTCTCAACAAGTCAAGGTCAAACTAGAATTCACCAATTCAATAAATCATCAAATAATTCAAATAAGTCAAAATAACCAAATTACCCCTAGGCTAAAAATGATAATTAAATCATCCTAATGACACGGTTAGGCTCTAGGTCATGCAGTCTCTAAGGTTTCACTGGCAGCACATCAAAATCACAAGTCATGACTTATAGTTTAAAAATTATTAAAAATTACCAAAAATTATAATGTGAAACAAATACCAATAAATAATAATTAAAATTTCAAAATTACCCTCATCTGGAAAACTGGGTGTTACAATCCTACCCCCCTTAGAAAAATTTTGTCCACGAAATTAAAATGATCGCACCCCTTCTAGGTCAAACCCCCAGCAAATCAAGGTCAACAGATAACATGCAACACAGTCCTACTGGTCGTCATTCCACAGTCTCGAACAGGGTCACTATACTATCTATCATAGTACAAAATATCCTGACAGGTACTAATGGAATCATACGATAAGATGGAAAGAAGAACAGAAAAGACAGACCTGCTAACCCGTCACCCGTAGCGTCGGTCTACTCGACTGTCAGCGCAAAAGCCCTGCCCCTCTGGGGTATATCCCTCTGATGGTGCGGGGCACGGTGCTGCGCTACAGGTGCCCTAAATCCCTCTATCTAATCCATGACACTCAAGTAATATCCACCCTGATATTCCACTCAATTATACAAGGGCACCATCTATATGGTATCTATTCTGCAATCTGATAATCATACCCGTCTATCCAGAACCATGTTACCAGAATCCTCATCACACTAGTAAGTATGGCTGCGATAATCCATAAAGTCCACAACTAATGTATATACCTCTAGAATCATGGTATTTAAAATTTTCACATTGCCGCCAGCTTGGCTACGAAAACCTTAAATTCTCACTTCCGAGAAATACATACAAAATCAGACTCTATCTCATCGCCCAACCAGTTAATATGGCTGTAGAAGACTCTAGATTCCATGACTGAGGCAACCTAGCCAATAATATTATCCTGGTAGAAATCAAGTCAATAACGGATACCAAGAATCAAATTCAACGATGAATCAAGGAAGATAGACAGATACTGTCAGAATCGAATTTCGGGATAGTTATAATGAGATTCTCAAGGATCATCCCAGGAATCTTCTCAAGTAGTCCTAACTGTGATTGAGTACCTCTCCGTTAAAGTCTATCTGTCAATCCTATCGCAGGCTCGCAGCAGTACAACTAAGTCATCGTACTACCACGATATCGCACTAATGCGACTCTCGACCTGCATGGGCCACCACTAAAAACGTGTCACGACCCGCACCCTAGAGTAAGGGCACGAAAAGTAGGTACGTCCAGCCTACGCCGCAGTATCGGCGATGGAACGCAGTCCTAGGTTACAATCTAATCAACAACTCACGCAATTATATAATGTACTTGTCAAATCTCAACTCCGAACGGAGGACAAGCATAGATATAATAAAATCTCAATCACAGTCTAAGAACGATAGGATAACACAGAAGTTTATAACTAAAGACTAAACAACAACAATTATAACTACTAAATAATAATATCTCAAACAAACTCAAATACAAACTCATATCTCAAGTTATTACACTTCAAGTTCTAAAACATAAAAACTAAACCAAGTCTACTAGCTAGTCTCCCGATCACTCCTGAGTGTCGGGGACAAAGGTAGCTAAGCCATCCCCTGCTCCAAGGCAAGTAGGACAAATGTCCTCAGGGCGATCATCTGTAATATTTTTAACAGGTCCAGTCAGGACAGGAACGAGTAAAATTCTTCAAAAAATCCCAAGCAAATGACAGAGAACTATAAAGCAGTTATAGACAGTTATATTGATGAATCATGGCAGTTTCATACAGGAAGTGATGTAGGGAATAGTTAAGGTATAAGGAAAGTAAGTAGCTAAATAAGAAGAGAAACATGGCAATGAAGACTGTAAAATATAATCTAGCCGAACTAGAGTAGCATGATATAAGTCCAGACAGTATAATAAGAGTCATGTGTGAGTCCAAACAATGTAAATCCAATATCAGATGATTCCAGTACAAGACGAGTCCAGTATAAGGTGAGTCCAGTTAGTGATCAAAGATTCCAGGGTGAGTCCAGTCCATACTCTAACAGTGTGTTTTAAAATATCGGGATCGACATGTGAACGGCTGTAGGTAATACGGCACACCGTACACTTGGCCAAATGTAGGATGGCTATCGTTCCAGTATAATTCCAAGGGAGTGGTTTCAGTATTTGGATATGTTCACATGCCTATTCCAATATTTCCCTATCCAGCAAGTACAAGTGAATCTATAACCCGACACGAAAATAGGTATAAGTCCAGCCAGTACACGAATGGTTCCAGTAAATGATTCCAGGGTGATTCCAGTAGGTGGTTCCAGAAATAGAGGCCAGACACGAATAAGTGAGTGTCGCATGAAATGGATCCAGTAATATCAAATCGTGTTTGTAATATAGAATCAAATAGAACTAGCTACAACTGAAGTACAGTAAACGACAAGTAAATGGAAGAACTATCAGAGAATGTACTCGCTTGATACTCTGAAAAGAGTAGTGTAATGTCAGATGTCTGCACCGGAGTCATAATGTCCTAAATAGAGCATTACAGGTTATATTGTGTTTAAAATAAGACAGATGATGTTTATGATGCAATCTACATGATTTCTAGGTCAATCTAGGTCAAAGTCAACTCTAAGTCAAACCTGGTCAACTGTCTGGGTCAAACTAGGCCCGAGTCAAACTTGGTCAACTCTGGGTCAACCCAAGTCAATACTCTAGTCAAACTAGGTCAATAAAGTCAATATTGGGCCTATTGGTCAAATCTAAGTTATTCTATAGGGTTAACTCAAGTATAGGCTAAGGTACCCTATCTATGCATCGAAGGCTACACCCACACTCACCCAAAGCCTATAGTCCTAGACATATATAAGCCTCTCATATATATAACACATATATATCATATAGATATACATGTCACATAAATACTCAGGTATTTCCCTCACAAGAACTTTCAACACAATATATAGAGTATCCTATATACTCCATCAAATTATACATTCCTCTCTTATATATGCTCATAGCCAAGTGGCCAATGAGACCAAATCTCAATCAAGACACTCACACAGATATCTCTGATAACTGAACAATTTAACCATAGGCTCACACACAACCAAAGCTCAACATATATAGGTAGGTAATATCAAAAACCTATATATATATATATACTCACCCAAAAAATATATATATATCAATATACATACAATTTCAGAAAACAGTGAACATAATACAGTTCCCACATGTAAACCATCTAACACATGTGTATGAACTATAAGGAGTGTGTGTGGCATGTTGATTGAGTGACTATATGTGTGTGAGCTCACGAGTTAACAGGAAAGCAATGTGTCAACTTCTCAGTTTAAATTCAAACTCAAGTTCTCTTCAGTTGAAACGATATCAGGTCACATATATGAATCCATACAAACAATCAAATTAAAAACAAAACTCAAAACCAAAATCCTATTTACTTGATAACAAACTAATCTAGCATGCAAATCTAACCTAGAGTTAGCTAATACATATGTGAAACCTGAATATAAATCAACATCACAGGAATTGGAAAAAGGAATGGCTGAAACAGTGTCATAATTTCCCAGGTTATCAGTGTGAACACATGTGGGAAAACAGGGAATGGGGGTTCCATTTCAGTCTCATGTGTGTGTATATGTGGCTGTGTTCACATGACATAGTGTCCAGAATTCAGTCAATGTGTGAGTGTGAACTGTGCAATGAGTGACAGGAAAAATAGAGGGTGGTGTGTATGTAGAGGAACATGTGTGTGTGTGTGTCGAGTGGAACAAAATGTCGCAGTATCAAAGACACGGAAGAACAATTCAATAGTTGGCCATTTCAGTAATTAGGAAATCATCTTGAAAGCCCAGGATTGCAATGTGTTAGCAATAAAGTGGCTAAGGCTCATACTCGAGCTCAACATGTATCATATAGGAAAGGGAAGACTGAACAGTTAGTTCAATATCAGGAACCATTTCGAATCCCAAAGGCAAATTCAAACTCAATTCAAATCCCAACACCCAAATTCCATCACAAACCTCATATTGACAGTAACTAACACACAGGTGTAAGAAATTAACATGACAATTTTTATTTGATATCATTTGTAAAATAGGGATTAAATGTTAGAAATCCAATTTCAGGAAAACATGTGTAATAGTCTACTCAAGCAGTCCAACCCATATTCGAAATCTTATTTCGAAATCCAAAACTCACCATAAATCAAAAATCAAGATTTCAGTTATGTAATACACATGTAGATAAGTTTCATAGGACAATTAAACATCAAAATTGGTTTGAAAAACAGAACTCAACCTCAGAAATTTTGAACAGCAGCACATGGTATCAGTGATAATGGGAAATAAAAATTTAAAGGCTAAAAACAAATTAATACCACGAATTATTGGTTGGTAAATGAAGACCAATATGTGATAGTGTCATGGGTGTCCCCGTGTGGAAGAATACTGGACACATTCGTGTCTAAACACAACACAAACACAGACACAAGAACTGTGTACTTGATAGCGTCGTGCACGCGTGCACGTGTGTCCAGTGTACGACACAGGCCACGTGATGACACGTGGTCGTGCACACGTGTACGCCTAGACTAGGGGACGTATCCAAGTGCCTGTCCCATATCCACGTGGTGTCCATGTGTCGATACGAGACCGTATCAGTGGATCAAAATTTGCGTGTGTGCGTGTCAGGAATTTCAGTACGAGTGAGATTTCTCACTAACCACTCAACGAAACCCAGCCAAATTTTGTGAGTGTCGTGTCAGACACTAGGCACACGTGTCCACCAAAAATCAGCCCATGAGAGGCCGTGACGTGTCCTGTGTCGACCCCGAGCAGCAGGGCAGCGCACTGGGGCCTCGTGCACGCGTTCGTATCCAATTTTAGGCACAAAAACCAACCCAATTCGTGCTCAGTCACAGACCATAGTAATCTACACATAATAAGCTTTCCAAATATATAATTTATTTTGAAAACTGAGAACAAAAAGTTCAAAGAGGTATTTCATCAAACACCTTAGTATACACTATAACACGTGTCCGATACGGAAACCAAACGGACACGAAATCCACCCAAATTTCAGGGACAACTAGGGGACTCCTAGATCTAGCCCTAAATACAAAGAAAACAGAAATTTTAGATCAATTTGTGGAGTTTACCTATAGGTGCAAAAAGCATAAAAAAGCTCCAAATGGGGGGTGTTCTTCTTGATGGCCAAATGCTCCAAATTGATCCCAAACTGAAATTAACCTCCAGAAATAATGTCCATACAGAAATTAGGTCCTAATGCAAAAGACTGGGATTAAAAAGGAATTAAAATGATTTTATGGAAATTTTTGGAAATGGGGAAATACCTTTTATTTTCCTATGTGTTGGAATGATACAAAAGAGACAAGGACTCAATGAGGAGATTATTTATAGGGAGAGAGCCCTAATGGCTGGTCATAAAGGAAGGAATTAGGGTTAGGTGTCAAATCATGGGCCATGGGCCAAGTCATAAGTCATTAAGTCCTTAATCACAAGTCATTTCATTAAACCACAACCCATGAACTAATTTTACTTAAACTAATCCTCTTAATCCAAAATTAGTTTCTAATGACTAAAAGTAGGTTAACCTAAGTTAGACTAGGGTCACCATGGCTAGGGTTAGCTTGTAGGCTAGTCCACTAGGTCTCAACAAGTCAAGGTCAAACTAGAATTCACCAATTCAATAAATCATCAAATAATTCAAATAAGTCAAAATAACCAAATTACCCCTAGGCTAAAAATAATAATTAAATTATCCTAATAACACGGTTAGGCTCTAGGTCATGCAGTCTCTAGGGTTTCACTGGCAGCACATAAAAATCACAAGTCATAACTTAAAGCAGTTTTTAAATAGTTTAAAAATTATTAAAAATCACCAAAAATTATAATGTGAAAAAATACCAATAAAAAATAATTAAAATTAAAAAATTTCAAAATTACCCTCATCTGGAAAACTGGGTGTTACAAGTCTTCTTTGGGTTAGCTCGCTTCTGAGACGGGCTGGCGCTCCCTTCAGAGAGCATTTCTTCGAAGGCTTGTTGGTCAAAATGAACCACAAGCATATGCTGTGTAAAGTCGAGCTTGGACGCATCAGATTATGTCACCAACTTCTCATCAGAAGAGAAGGACATCTCCAGCAGAGTCGACATCATGTTTGCCATAAAAAAAATCAAAGACAGGTATTACAGAACACTGAAATTGATTGCAAACTCGCTTGTACAAAGAAAAACCTAGAAAGAAATCCTAGGAAACAATCTAAGTACAATTGTTTAGTTTTGATTCTGGAGTGTAACGGTAGAGGCTCGGAAAAGTGCTATCAACTCTGCCTTGCTCCTTGGACTATCTGACGCAATCTTTAGCTCTTGAATAAATTATTTTTTTGAAGGTTACCAGCCTTTTGCAGGGGTTTGGCACCCTGATATTTATAATAGAATGTATATTGAGCCGCATAGATGGCCTGTGGCCACGTGGCTAATTGGCACGCGAAGACCCGCTCTTTGGCCGCCATCTATCGATTTGTTGGGATTTTGTTGCAGCAAATCTGGGTAGTTAAGACTTGGTCAGATTGCCACTTTTTCTGTCACAGGAATCATTTTTTAGCCGCATAGATCTCTCAGTTTTTCACCATGTGGGACCGCATGAGCCTCATGCAGCTTAAGTCGTAAACTTCCTTAGCCCAGATATAGTTTAAGGCTTTAAGCCATATAGATTCTGTATTTTGGCCGCATGAAGCTCATGCGGCTTGGATCACAGTTACTTTTGGCCGCATGAAGCTCGAAGACTTTGGGGCCGCATATGTTTAAGCCGCATAAGGTTCATGCGGCTTTGGTGATACTCCTTCTGGCCGCATGAAGGCGTACAAACCCTGCTTTTGGGCGACGTCTCACGTCTTATCTTTTTGTTAAATTGTCAGAGCAGTCATTTTTTCAGTTTTGATAGAACTTGTCAGCTTTATCAGACGAACTGATCCTCTTAGCCGCATGTCTTTCTTCTGCAGTTGGTGTCGACGTGGCGTATAAGACACTAAATATGTCATACGGCTTTCATTTATGCGGACCTGTTTGGTCCAAAGAACATATGTGGCAATTTGTGATCTGCATGAACCCTATATTTTCCATGCTTCTACATCTTGTTCTTTATTAATGATATCGGCAGTCACTTCTCTGGCTATTGATGATGAGCTAGTGGAAAAGATAGTCCGCTCAGAGCTCTTACTATCGGCATCAAAGTCATACAGGAAACTACCCCCAGGATGAAGAGTAAGAAGATTCCTTTGATCGAAGAAATCATGGTCAGAATTAGGAAGATTCCTTTGATCGATTGTTTTTTGGTCGGAAGAAAGACCGGTCGGAAGGAAGATTTCTTTGGCCGAGTAGGTCTTGGCTTCTTGATCTGGTATTTTAATAGACTCCTTCACCGAAGTCACAAATACGATCATGGTATTATTGACTGGGATTGCGGGATGTATTACGTCTTGGACATTTTCTACCATAAGTACTTCAGGACGTCATGTTGACTGAAGCATATTGCAACTCGTCTTCATCCACCATAATGAGTTTAGGAGTCCGAATGTAGTTCAAATGGTCGAAGACAGACCATTTTGCTTATTAACATCAACATTTGATCACTACTTCCTGATGATGATTACAGTGATGTTCCTGGTGTGGAGTTACATGTGGACAAGTTGGTCCTGCGACCTTCTATTTTTTATAAGAAGTTCACGAAGATCGATTACAGTAACAGGATAAGAAGAAGCCATAGGTACATATTCCTTGACGATGTTAGGAACATAATTTTGGTTCTTAAGATGCCTTGTTTCCTGTGTGTACAGAGAAGTACTAAGCTTATTAGCATAGGTGAGAGGATTATTGATTTGAGAAACTCTCTTTGTGCACAACTTATTAGGTAGCACAGATTGTTCTTGATGCAGGCTTGATGCTGTTCTGTACTGGTTAAGGTAAGTGCGCATATCAGGGTTCTGTGCAACCTAGCTTTCTGTCTGAGACACCCTCAGTTTACCCTATTTAGTTTTTAAAATGTGCAAAGTAGAAAGATCCTGGCTCTAGCTTGATTGGTGATGGCTATGAGGAGCAGGCAGGATGCCCTGTTGTTCTGTGCACACTATCCCAGCACATTTTGTGCGGCACAGATGAGCAGCAGGAAATAGACTTCGAGCAGAGTCTAGCTTATTGGCATTGATTTGATTATCTCTGCCAAGAGAAATAGACTTTCTATACAGAAGCATTCTCGTATTGATTGGCACAGAGGCATAATCAGATGCATTTTCCTCCGAGTCCAGGACTGGAGAAGGATAAGGAGAGGCTATAGGGCGCTTTTCTTTGTTCTGTGCAGGGGCGGTGATATGTAACTTCTCCACCAAGTTTAGAACTGGGAAGGAGTGAGGATTGGCCATAAGGCATTTTCCTTGTTCTGCGTCAGGGCAGTGGTTGGTGCACTCTCGACTAATTTTGGAACTGGGGAGAAAGAGGGAGCAGCCATAGGGCACTGTCCCTTGATTAGCGCCATAGTAGAGGTTGGTGCACTCTCCACCAATTTTGGAACTGGGGAGGAAGAGGGAGCAACCATAGGGTGCTGTCCCTTGATTGGTTCCAGGGTCATGATTGGTGCCCCCTCTACCAATTTCAGAATTGGTGAGGAAGAAAAAGTGGCCATATGGCGCTATCCCCTGATTGGCGCCAGGGTAGTGGTTGGAGAACTCTCTACCAATTTCAGAATTAGCGAGGAAGATGAAGTAGCTACAGAGCTTTTCTCCAAGCTTGGTACAGAAGTTGTGATTGGTGCACTAGAGGACTTTAGAGTCCAAACAGTGTGCGCCCTGTTCTTAGAAGCAACAGCGGTGGCGCGCTTGGCACCCCCTGCGCCAATCATGGCTTCGTAGGTAGTTTGGTCGACTTTCATGACCAAAGTCTTCTGCGTCGTGCCGACCAACGCAACATTGCATTGAGTTGTCACTTTCTCGTCGGAGGAGAAAGTCGTCCCCAGCAGAGTCGTCATTTTGTTTGCAAAAAACAAAAGTTGTTTTATTACAAACTGAGAAGAGTGTGTACAAAAGTACAAGCTAATTTCTGAGGAAGTACAACTATAGGAATCTGATTAGAAGATGGTCACTTTATCCCTTGGATGATGCGATGTTGAAGAAGAAAGCCTTTGGAGAGTACTGCAGCAAGTTCTCAGGAGATTATGATCATTAGTGATACTTTAAAAGTGATTTGGCACTCTATTTATAGAGTTTAGAGATAACTATTAAGTAGTTATCATGATTGGTGCACACTGCATTTGGCGCGCCATTCATCAAATCGCGCAAACGGTTGGTTTAACTGCTTGGACGCGTGGCATTCTATAATAGAGATGCGCTTGGTTGTAGGTAGTGTCACGTACACTTTCTTCAAGACTAGTGGCATGTGCGTCACATCAACTAACTGCTTCTGGATGATTTGATCGGATAGCGCCACTGTCGAATCGCTCCAAGCGCTATTTGTTGTTTTAATGCACCCTGCATAATTCATTGATTACCTCGTGCCAACTGCGAATGGTGCGAGGCGACTGTCAGTCATTATGACAAATCTGACATATTCTCCTCGAGCGCCGCACGTTCGAGATTCGAAACAGATTTTTCTCGACTGACGTGCTGTCAGTCATGATAAACTATTTCAGCTTCTCGAGGAAGCTTGCCACATGTCATCCAGTGCCAATTGATGTCACGTGCCATCTTTTGTCTGGTACTATTTGAATATTTGAGTGCTGGCGCCAATTATGAGTGGTGCATGATGATGTTCATACTTTTTCGAGCTTCTACAATAATACCTTAACTCATACCTTGATACCTAACCCATTACCTAAGCTAGACACTACCTTTACTATGGCATCTTAATCCTATACCTAATATCATAACCTTACCTTAGTATCATAGTATTATCTCATACTAGTTCTAATATTTTAGTATCTTGGTATTCTACATACCGTGATACACCTCAGGATACCACACTCTAATTTATCCCACACATATCCCACTTGTTTGCATATGGTACTATGGTACCATATTAAGTATTATATAGTACCAACCCCAAGATACTAACCCATGATCATAATACAGTTATCTTACATCCAAGATACTCACCCTACTCTTGGCACTTAATATCTTGATATTACCCATTATCTAGTTCTAATACCCAATACCTTAGTATATTGAACAATACCTTATCCTCCTAGATACTTATCCAACTAACTCTAATACTAATACTTGATACCCAATATGATACCTTAGTCAAGCCCCAATACTCACTTACCCTTAGTTATGATACTTGAGTGTCATGATACTAATATCCTCATGGTACATAAGTATCACATTAGTACCTTGCCCCAAACACTAATACCTTGACACATAACTTATCTATACTTTGTTCACTTAATAAAAACTTGTCAATACTAACACACACTAACTAACACATATTACCTAACAATTCTATATATGTACTCTATTATACATATACTTGACAACCTACGATACCTACATTTATTTGATATCCATACAACCTAGGCTCATAAGATATACAAAATGCCTATATTGTATAGTCAGTTGTCTACATGTAACCAATATTGTAGCTATTAGACCTATACAATAAATTCTAGGGTTAAGTATGTCATAGCCCTTCGTATAAGCTTTTCAAAACTTCAAATGGATCGCATTTTCGTGTCCGAAAGCTTCCGAAATTGCGAAAACACTAAAATGCATTCGTCTTTCGGACATCTTACACTTAAAAAAGTTGTACAGAAAGTTCCAGAATGAATTTGGCCTATTAATTTATATATTTGAAAGCTAACTTCGATATTGGTCTTCTAAAAAATAGAAGATCAATCAGAATCCTGAGTTGGGAGTTATAGCATTTCTAAGTTGCTATGGCTGCTAAAAACGAGGATGAATACTATAATTAATTTGGACTGTTTTGGACAAAAGACAACATAATTTACCAAATCCACATATATGTATCATGGCGTATCATGATACGAACTCTACATGTCCAATTTTGGACACAAAACCACCTCCACACCATCAAATAAACATCAACAATCCACGTTAGGACACAATACACACACTCAATGGACATCGTTGGGGTTTTCCCCAAATTGAGACCGAAAATCATGATATCAACTTAGCTCTACCAAATTTACAACTCCTAGTGCCTAGATCTACCATTAGAAAGTCAAATCTAACATTGGGACGGTTCCTACAAGGGGTGTTCCTAACCATCATGAATTTGATAAAATTGAGAGAATTACCTAGTATTTTGGTAGCCTCTTTGGAGAATTCTAAATTTGGACACGAAAAGGATGAGTCAGACACGATCTCCTAGCAAGCTCCTCTCCTATGGATCTCCTTGTGCTTCATTGCTCTAGGACTTTATGGTGGTGACGATTAGTGGAATTGGAAATATATTGAGTGGAATTGTAGGGAGTTGGGTTTGCTTGGGGAAGAAGAAGCCTTGGGGAAAATGAGGCTAATGAGTGTAGGCCTAAAAAAAATAAAGTCACGCTGAGTTAATACAGTCTATTAGAACAAAGTCTAAAATACACGCTGAGTTCTATCAGACTATTTCCTCAAATATACGCAGAGTTTAATTGGTACACAGAGACAGCTCATCATTTGTCAGAGTGTCATTATGACTGACAACACGACAGTCGAGGAATGTCTCTTCGTATGCCACGTATGCACGGGACTCGAGAGATCTCAGCCGACTATTGCGTGACTTTCGAAATCTTCCTCAACAAGATTCAGTCTTCATCAAGTTGGCGTAACAAAAAGACCTTATTATCATTTAATGTGACTGACAAGGCAATCAATGTCAGAGATTTTGTGTCAGTCGAGGCACGTCGAATCAAGACAGCTGGCCGTTCTGACTCAAGTCTGCGTGTATTTTGAACTTCTATGTTCTTTCCTCAAGTTTGCGTGAATTTTGAGCTTTCTGCCCCAAGTCTGCGTGGATTCTGAAGATTTCTGCCTCAAGTTGGCGTGTATTCTGAAGCCCCAAAGTCTGTGTGGATTTCATCCTCAATCAGTTGGCGTGGATTTCATCTCAAATTATTAGATTAGAGTACGTGGCAGCCATGCCATGGATCTCTCGTATACGTGCCCCAGTAACTTGCACACGACTCATGCATGATTGCCATGTGTCCAACAGTTATGGGCCACGTCCAGTAACTGCTCATTAACCTTGCGTACGTTTGAGTCCTGCGTGATTATCAACTATGCACAGGTTATGAAAACAGTTATCTTTTTAGTTATTTTTGACTCTATAAATAGAGTTCTCTTCTTATTCATTGTACAGATATACAGAATATCTAAATTGCTGTCGAAATTTTGAGAGCTTTTCTTCTTCGCATCGTTCAAGGGATAAAGCGATCGTCTTCTAGATCGGATTCCTAAAGTTGTATTTTCCCAGAAACACAATAAATAAAGTGAATTTATTTATGAAAAACAAATTGGCGACTCTGCTGGGGAAACCCATCTCCTCTTCTGAGATGGCAACAATCCAATGCGACGCTTCGTCGGTCGGATCGACGAAGAAGGTGATATCGATTCAGTTCAATCAACTCGCCTATGAAGAAATGTAGCAGGTTAAGGGTGGTAAGCACATTTCAGCCTCCATTACCACCGCCAAATCAAAGGGACGATCTGTCTACGTCCCTAAGAATCTGTTGGCAACCAAAACTGGTAAAGTTTCTGCCACAGTATCCATTACTAACACTGGCAATAACTCCACTGCAGGCACGCATACTCCTGTGTGCTCGAAAACGACAGCATCCAAAAGACACGCTAACAGTGATGGCTCTTTAGCCAAGCCTGTTCCAGCGTGCATTTCCAAATCTAAAAATCACGCTAACAGTACTGGTTCTTTAACCAAGCCTGTCTCAGCGTGTATACCGCACGCATCATCCACCAAGTCAGTTCTCCCTGACTCAGCGTGCGTACCAAAATCTGGCTTTTTAGCCAAGACTTCATATGCTGACAGCACTGGCTCCTTAGCCAAATTGTCACCAGCAAATTCTAAGAAGAATATTTCTTTAGCTATTTCTTCCTTGCCAAGTTCTGCTAGAACTGGGGGTAGTCTTGCTATGACTTCTCCATAAATGGCTCACAAAGTCCCTTCGAAAAGGAACAACTCTTTAGTTGTTTCTTCTGCTCCTGTAGTGTTTACTTCAGGAACAGCTTTGGCTGACAATTTTGTTAGTCAAAGAAAAAGAAATAGTCTTTTGACTACTCTTCTTTCTGGACATTCTATGTCTCAAAATTTGAACAAGTCTAAAAAGAAACATTTCTTAATGTCTTCTTCTACGACTTCTTCAAATTGGGCACAGAATTTGTCTCTACAAAAAGGTTTGTTACCAACTCCTACTCAAGGGGATGGTTCAACTCTTCCTTCTCTGCAAATATCCAGATCAATGGAAGGAAAACTTCAAGTGTCAAAAACCAATGTTTTACCTCCAACAGATCTAAGAATGAAACTTAATCAATCCCGTTTGGGAAGCACTTCTGGTATTAAGAAACCACATCAATCAGAAACGAAAATAAGAGATCCGGATGCAGAATATGCCAGAAATTATGTGGCTCAGATTAATCATTCCTTGTATAATCAAGAGCCGTCAAGACCCAAGAATAGGAAATACATTCCTAAAAAATGCACAAAGATTGTTCTCAGATATACCTCAATCTTCACATACAGATTTACGAGAACATCTTCAACAAAAAAGGAGGAATAATTCTGTGTCAATGGATCATGACCATGCTGATCATAAATGTGACTTCCAGCCAAGAGTCATAATTCAATGCAGATGTCAAACTAAACGACAATCTGTCTTCAATCGAATTCAGTGTGAACCTATGCCTGATGAAGATGAACCTCTTTTCGCTTCTATCAACATGACCTCTCGGGATTCTGGGGGTAGAACTGATAGTCCAGATAGGGTATACAGAGGCACCAGAGTAAGGGTCATGGCTTCTAATCAAAGAACTCCGATTTCTGAAGATTATTCTGAATTTCTTGGAGAATCTAACTTCCTACCTCTTCCTACTGGGGGTAGTTTTTCTACAAATGACTTTGATACACAAAGCAATGATTCAGAACATACAACATCTACTAATTTATCAACAATCCCGCGTATGGTCACAACTTATATGGTGGATGGGAATACTGAATTAAACAATGAACCTTCTTCTTCATTGACTCCCCAAGACCAAAGAATTGCTTCTTTGGAACAACAAATGAAATCTATGGCTGATACTATGAAATCAATGTATGAACTTATGGCAACCCAACTGCAAAATCGACAGACTGTACCTGATGCCATACCAATTGACACTGGTGTAGGTTCAGTACAGGTTCCTCCAGCAGTACAATCCAATATCCCTGGGCAAGCTCAACCCATTCCTAGCCATTCGGAAGCTGGGGATATTACTTATAATGTTGTCCCTCCTCCCAACTATTCTCTACAGGCTACAACTCCACAATCATCCGGAGTCGTTACTGAAGAATTGAGGAATCTTCGAACCCAATTTGAGGCATTTAAACAGAAAGATGGTTTACAAAGGTTAGGTATCAAGCAACCTTACCCAATAGAATGGAAGCAAGTATCATATCCTCCTAAATACAAGCCTCCTACTATCTCATTCTTTGATGGAACTACTTCTTCTAGTCAGTTTATCAATCATTTTGAAGTGATGACTGACCAGCTACAACCAAGCGATGCCCTCCTTACTCGGGTGTTCGTTGGATGTCTCAAAGAAACGGCTTATGAGTGGTATAGAAGTCTCCCTGATGGGTGTATTACCTCATTTGCTGGCTTCAAACAGATGTTTCTTGAACGGTTCTATGAAGGGCTTAATGACATTACTATGTCTGCTCTTATAAGAATCAAACAGAGAAATAATGAGAGCACTGAAAGCTTCATTGAAAGATTTAGAAGAGAAGCTTTAAAAATGCCTCTTGGAACTCCCGATGCCGTCACTATCGACACTTGCAAGTCGAATCTCTTACCAATCATCAGCATGTAGACAGGATCTACTCAATTCCAATATTGGCCTTCCTTCTTCGTCAGTGCCAAAGCTGCCGAAGTCAGTGCCGAGACTTTCAAAGGTCTGGGGGTACACATGAATCCCAATGAATCAGGTCAAAATACTAGCAATAGTACGCGACCTAACAATCGTAAAGGAAAAGAGACTCTCGAAGTCAATCTTCAGAGCAAAAATCAAGAAGTATTATCTGCCCAAGCTACCCCAGCTCCAACAAATCAACAACCAAGAGCACCTCGCCCCAAAGAAGAATACTCTTTTGACGACGATGATGTCCTTGGTATCTTTGAATGTCTACTTAAAGGTAATAAAATACAATTACCTGAAATCAAGAAACCTGATGAAGCTGGCAAGACAGATCATCCTAAGTACTGTCCGTACCATAGAATGTTGGGAAAATCCAAGAAATGATCAAATTTGAAAGAAAAAATCCAAGAAATGATCAAATCTGGAGCTGTCACTCTCACTCCGAAAGAAAAGACCGTCACCTCCAACGTTGTCTCTATGCAATTCGGAGATTTTCCTCCTCAACTCCTCGAAAGCGGGATTGTTCCTATTCCCAAGGCAACTCTTGAAATCGTGAATATTCCCCCTCCACAGTCTGAAGGATTAGTACCGATCACTATTGAAACAGGAGAAATCATCTGGATTCATCCTGATCTAGTGGCAGATTTTGAATCTCCTCCCATTCAAAAGATTACTTCCATAAAATCTAAGAAGGCCGAAAAAACTAAGTCATGTCATATGACTTCTTTCGAATCTACTTCCGACACAGAGCCGAAAGATAAGGGAGAAGCACTTGCTGGTGCTACTAGAACAGGGAAACATTATCTAAAGGATTATTCCAAGAGTCCTGAAGATACTCCTGATAGTCCTGAAGATGCTCCTGATATCTCTCCAGTTGACAAAGATATTCCTGATGTTCCTCAGGAGGAAGAATCATCCATTGTACCTGTTCCTTCAACTACACCGGTTGTACCTATTCCTTCCAAGCCCACAGCACTTGAGAAAGGCAAACAACAAGTTCGCTTCGACAAACCAATCAGGAAGTCTCCTCCCCTTGGACTTCAGAAGTCTTATAACTTTGACATTTTAGCTCAACTCGCTAATACTCCAGCTAGAATGTCCCTCTTCGAACTTCTACGTCTTTCTAAAGAGACTCGCGAGACATTAAGTGAGGCACTTCTCCAGGCTGACTCTTGTCTCGCACAATTAAAGAAGCCAGATGAAGAACCTGTTACTTACTTATATTGCAATAGTATATTAGAGATCATCCCAAATATCACCTTTACACAAGATGACATGTTATTGGAGGATAATCGACATGATCGGCCTCTCTACTACACCGGTTATATCGATACGATGAAGGTATATCGTATTCTTATTGATCCAGGGTCTGCTTTAAGCATAATGCCAAGGAGTCTGCTAGATGAATTAAAAATCCCTCTTCACAAACTTTCCAAGACGGTTACTACTATATTGGGATTCAATCAAAGCCGAAGCGAGCCTTTGGGAAAGATTCATCTGAAACTTTAAATAGGCGATTTCAGATCCAAAGTCACTTTCTATGTGATCGAGATCGCAGGATCTTATAATCTTCTCCTGGGAAGACCCTTCCTTCATGAGAATAATGTGGTGCCTTCTACTCTTCATCACTGTTTTAAATACATTGACAGTGAGGGAAGAGTACGAAAGGAAGTTGTTGATATAAATCCTTTCCGTGGGGTTGAAGCTTATTTCAGTGATTCCCGGTGGTACAAAGAGGAGTATACAAAAATGGTACAAGCCATGGAAAAAGAAGATCCGTAAAGTGAGACCTTAATAATTCCTGTTAAAGGTCGAACTACTCAGCAACAGTCTCCTAAACCCTCTGGAGAAGGCCCCTTCGTTATTCCAGTGAGCGGACGTATCTCTCCGTTACCTCCATTATCTACACAAGACACACTGATCATTCCTGTCAGTAGGCGTACTACATTTTCGGCATCTTCATCTACAAAATAGGACACTCTAGTAATCCCTGTTGGTGGGCGAACTACTTTTCCATCTCAAGCTTCAAGGGAGCTCACCTCTTCTGAGCCATTTGTGATCGATCTTAATCGAAACAAAACTCTTTCTAGTTCTTCTTCTCCCCCTTTAGTCATTGATTTGACTAAGATTTCTAAGGTTCAACCTCCTTCTGATGTAAATACTACTACTTTTGAAATTAATGAAATGTCTCCATCTTTGCAGTATATTGATGTGTGTAATCATGTTCATAATTATTTGCATTTGTTAGATGACTTGAAAACAATAACCATAGGAGTTGACAGACTTTTCATACAGAAATATCCTTAGAATCAGTACAAGGTTCATGCTTTCTAGTACCTAGCAGAAAACTGGGAGACACTCCAATATTCTTCTACAAAGGACCAAAAAACCCTATCAACCTTGAAGATGATGATAAAAATGATGATTCTGGAAGATTACAGTTGCGTCGTTACTGCCAGCAATCTAAAGATATTATCAAAAATATGGGCTATGACTTCAGAACTGGCCTCAGTGATGGAAGAGGAAGAAGAATGCCTGTCCGGATTCCTTCTCTGAAATATGGAAGGACAAAATACGGATTGGGTTATATTGCCCCCTACTCCCTTTATCAATACTATCCATGAAGATCCCGAATCTGACGAAAATAGGAGATCTGATTCTTCTAGTACCACCTCTTTGGATTCTGATACAAGTATTGGTGACTTCCACCATAATATTTTGTCTTCCAACATGGTTTTCGTTGGTGGTTCTGAAGAAGATGACGAAGATGAATTTGAAATCTCACCTGAATCAGAACAATGGGCCCAAAGACTAGATAATCAATGGGAGTTTAGATTCGAGCAAAGAGAACCTCCAACTGAAGATAAACTCGTTCAAATAGATGTTGGTGAAGAGGGATCCCCCAAACCAATATTCATTAGCGAAAGTCTTTCAAAAACTGATAAGCAAGACATGATCAAACTTATTCGCGAATACATCGACGTCTTCGCTTGGAGCTATAAAGATATGCCAGGACTTGATCCACAGATAGCAACTCACAAACTCAATATTATGCCAAATGCTAAACCGGTCAAGCAACAACAGCGACGATTTCGTCCAGACATTATGGATGCAGTTGAAGCTGAAGTGGCTTCTGGGTTTATTAGAGAGGAATAACATCCTGATTGGGTGGCTAATATAGTTTCTGTCCTTAAAAAGACTGGCAAGATCAGAGTATGCATAGACTATCGCAATCTCAATGCGACATGTCCTAAAGACGAGTTCCCTCTACCAATTACTGATGTTATGATCGATAACACCTGTAGGTTTGAACGGATGTCATTCATGGACGGGTATTCTGGGTACAATCAGATTAAAATATTTCCAGATGACGAGAAACATACTTCCTTCAGAACGCCAATCGGTACATACTGTTATACAGTGATGCCATTCGGTCTCAAGAATGCAGGAGCAACCTATCAACGAGCTATGAGCACTATATTCCGTGAACATTTACGAAAAATAGTCGAATGCTACGTTGATGATATTGTAGTCAAAAGTCGACAAAAAGAGGACCATATCCAAGATTTGAAAACTATATTTGATCTAATGCGTCGGCATCAATTAAGGATGAACCCTACTAAGTCCTTCTTAGGCATCTCTAGTGGCAAATTTCTCGGCTTCGTCATTACCTCGATAGGTATACACGTAGATCCCGAGAAGATCAAAGCCATCCAAGAGATGCATCCTCCACGCACCGTAAAAGAGCTACGAGGATTTTAAGGAAGGATCGCTTATATCAGGAGATTCATCTCTAATCTTTCAGGACGCTGCAGACCATTCAATAAACTTATGAAAAAAGGTGTTTCTTTTGTCTGGAATGATGAATGTCAGAAAGCATTTGATGACATAAAACAATATCTGATGAACCCCTAGTATTGGTACCTCCTATCTCAGGAATACCGTTCCTTCTATATACCCGAGCAACGAGTCATTCATTGGGTGCACTGCTCGCTCAAAAGAATAAAAATGGTCATGAACAAGCCATTTACTATCTCAGTCGTACTATGACCGGAGCTGAACCTCGATATTCACCGGTCGAAAAAGAATGTCTAGCCCTTATGTTCGCTGTCCAAAAGACACGACATTATATCATTGGCCAGACCATTCATGTCATTTCCAGGATCAATTCTATACGAGTTATGATGAAAAAACCAAGTGTTTTAAATTCCCGATTGGCTAATTGGGGAATTTTACTTGCTCAGTATGATATACATTATATTCCTTAGAAATCGGTCAAAGGACAAGCTTTAGCTGATTTTTTGGCTGCTCATTCAATTCCAGAAAATTCAAAACTCTACGATGAAATCCCAGATGAAGTCCTAGACTCAAACCAAATTGCTGAAGAAGATCCTACTTGGCGTCTATTCTTTGACGGAGCTTCAAGAATAGGTCCTAATGGTGACATTGTCGCTGGGGTTGGAATTGTTCTTGTGTCGCCAGAAGGTCTTGCTATCCAAAAAGCTTATTCTTTCGATCAACTATGTTCAAACAACGTAGCTGAGTATAATGCACTGCTTATTGGTCTTCAACTCGCTGAACATCTGAATATTCAACCTTTGGAAGCGTATGGAGATTCTAAACTCATTGTCAATCAGATAAGGGGTATTTATGAAGTTCGACATCAAGATCTGGTTCCTTATCATAGATCGGCTATATCTATGGCTTCTTCATTTGAAGGATTCTTCATCGAGCATGTTAGACGAGCATGTAACACAAAAGTTGATGCTCTTGCTAATCTTGCGGCAGTGTTAGCTATTCCGATTAGACGTCAACAAATGATTGTTGTTTGCAATCGAGAATTATTTCATCTCGAAAACAATCTAACTCTAGGACTTCCAATTGATATTGAAGAATCAATATCTCATGATATCAATACAACAAGAGGATTTGGATTAAGTCGTAAATCATTATCATCGTCATCTGATTCTAGTATGGAATTCATCTTCAGTAATTCAGCTGAGACTCAGAATACGGATAAAGATTGAAGACTTTCTTTCTTAGATTTTGTATTGTATGATATTCTTCCGAATAATCCGAGTGAGGCAGCATCTATCAGACGACGATCACTCAGATTCTATTACAATCATACTACAAAAACATTATATTGTCGAACTTATGATGGTTTACTTCTTCGATGTATTGCCGGTGATGAGGCCCAACAAATTATCCGCAAAACACATGATGGAATTTGTGGAGCACATCAGCCTATACCAAAACTTCAAGACCGTATTCGACGTATGGGTTATTATTGGCCTACTATGGTATCGGATGCCATCGAATATGCAAGGAAATGTAAAGCTTGTCAAATCCATGTGGATTTTATTCATCAACCCTCAGAATTTCTACATCCAACGACAGCATCATGGCCCTTCGAAGCTTGGGGCATGGACATTATTGGCCCAATCAATCCGCCGTCATCAAAAGGTCATCGGTTTATTCTCGCAATAACCGATTATTTCTCCAAATGGGCTGAAGCTATTCCTTTATCTGAAGTCAAAACTTCTAATGTCATCAACTTTATCAAGCATCATGTCATCTACAGATTTGGTGTTCCTCGACGCATTATTCATGATAATGGACCACAGTTCGTCAGCCAGAAATTTACTCGATTTTGTGACGATAATCGGATCAACAATGTGGCTTCTACTGCATATAATCCGGCAGCTAACGGATTAGCAGAAGCTTTCAACAAGACCATCATCAAACTCTTAAAGAAGTTTGTTTCTACCAACAAACGTAATTGGAGTGAGAAACTTGGTGAATGTTTGTGGGCTTACTGCACTACAGTTCGTAATGCTACTAGATGTACACCTTTCTCTCTGGTGTATGGATGCGAAGCTGTTCTCCCATTAGAGATTCAAATTCCTTCTTTAAGGATAGCAATCGCTAATAAACTTACTACCGAGAATAATGATCGTCTTCGACTTCAGGAATTAGAAGCTCTGGATGAAAAGCGGTTATATGCTCAACAGAATATCGAATTCTATCAAGCTAGAATCTCAAGAGCTTTTAACAAAAAAGTCAGAGTTTGAGCATATCAAAAAGGAGAACTTGTTCTTACAGTCAGACGTCCGATGACTATGACGCACATGAGTAAAGGCAAGTTCGATGCAAAATGGGAAGGTCCATTCATTGTGAATAAAGTCTTCTCTAATGGGGCATATCAGCTTACCACTATGGATGGTAAGGTTACTATGATGCCCATTAATGGCAAATTCTTGAAGAAATATAATGTGTAATATTTTCATCTGTCAAGATTGTTCTCTTATCATTCCCCAGCTAGTAAAAATACCAAAGTCATTGTTCTTTACAAGAATCGTTTTGATATCTTTTATTCCCAGTGGTAATAGATATTCTATTTTGTATCATTTTCTTAGCAAATTTGATATCTAGAAAATTACGTCCATATTATCTCTGAATTATCTATCTCAGTATCATATTTTTGAAAATGATATCTAGTCTTTTGATTCTCGAGTCCAAAGATCATAAAAAATTGAATTCAAATATATTTTTATGTCTGAATTCTATTTTTTTTTATTTATCAGTATTAAACTAAAATTATCTCTGGTTTAATATCATCTGATAGAATTACAAAGTTCATTTGTATATTCTATTCTATTGAAATGTGTCATGTATTATTTACCTATGAACATATTTTCTATGAATATATCGTTATCAAAACAACAAAGTCAAAAATCAGATCAAAAGTTCTCAATTGTCTTCATTCAAAATCAAAATATTGATTACAAGTGAAAATGTAAAAGATCTATTTATTAGGAGTTATTAGCTCCTTAATACGATCAAGTACAGTACTCATTTTCTCATCATAAGCTTTGTGAACTCTTTCTGCTGCTTCGACTGCGACATTTTGTTCATCAAAAATAATAATAGCAGATTGGCGACGATTAACTTCTTTAATTTGCTCTGTATGCATCCGCTCTCGCTCTTGTTGAAGAGCTTGATAGCGTTCAGCTTCAGATATACGAACAGTGACGATCTCAGCCTGCTCCCTTTCCATGAAGGCAATTCGCTCCTGAAGATGAGCCAGCTCCTCTTTCAACTTCTTGAGCTCTTCAGATTTTGATATTTTATCCTTCTCCAGAAGTTCTACTCTCTGACGAGTAGCTACTATTTCTTCATTCTTCTCTACTAACTTCTCAGATGAAGAAGCAAGAAATTCCTCTAAAGTAGCTTGCTGAGCTTGGGCTTCATGTTCCAAACGAGCGATCTCAGCAACAGTCAAAGATTTAATATCTTCTTTCTTCATCTCCCAGTATTTTCGGATACTTATCTCTAATTCATCTAGGAGATGTTCAAAGAAGATACACTGAGTTTCGCAGCCAGCATGTCGCAGTGCTAGGAGCGGGAAATTGACCACCGTTCGGAGCTCAGAGAAGGGCATAGTTTCGTCTTTCAAAAAACGCCTGGAGTACGTATCTAGATATGAATAGATGATATCTGAATACATCCCCAGAGTCCTTGCCAATCCTGTCTCAAACCCAGGAGTCGCTGTCATTATTGAAGAAGAAGCTTGTACGTTCTCTGTCCTGGGAATTGAAGTATGTGCCACTGGAAAAGTTGGCAAATACGAGCTCTCTTCATCAACATCAGTATGGATAAGTAGAGCATGAGTCGTGCTCATTGCTACAGCAGTTCCTACTAGTCAAAGGAAAAATAATCAGCATATAAAGAAAAAGAAACAGTAGAAACAGAATTTGAAATAAAATCCTACCAGGCTGAGGTTCATATTCTATATGTTGAGGAAGTCTCGCATGCTCTCGCAGTCGATCCATAATGGTGTCTGACACCTGCTTTATGTGACTACTACCAGCTCCAGAATTAGTGAGTGCTGGAGCATTATCAGGAGATTGAGCAGGTTCAGGACTGAGCTCCATTCTATTTTCTCTGATTTTATCTTCATCATAATGAGTGGAAGTCTCAGGATGCCAATCCTCTTCCTCTTCAGCCTCTTCCTCTTTCTCAGAGTTTTCTTCTTCAGACTCTCTTGGATCCCCAGCTTCAGGATGGGTCTCTAATCCAGAATCCATGATATTCACATCAACATCCATTTCTTGAGATGGATGAATCTCAGGAACAGTAACAATAGCGAGCTCAGGTTCTTGAGTTTCAATTTCCATGGACTCAGTATTGACTGCAGGTTCATTTTCTTTTGGAATATTAGTTTGAAGAATGATTTCTTTACAAACATTCTTCAATAACTCATCAGCAGCTGATAGCTCAGACGTTGGCACGTCTTCATCGCCTCTGGCCGAAGAAATGTTTTCTTCAGCCTGAATTTCTTCAAAAGATAGAACTTCCGGTTGTTCCCTAACTGCTGCCCCGGGAGCTGGTTCTTCTTCTGAATATTCAATTTGATCATCTAATGCCTGGATGACACCCTCTTTCCTATGCTCAAAAGGGATCATCCTCATCTCTGAAGGTTCAGCAACTACCCCACTTGTCGTCAGGACAGTCGACTCTACCTCAGTCGGTTCAGCTGAAGTTGTTGGCAGATGAACATGATCAGATTCTGTTCTCTCCATGGAAACCGCTTCATCGATCTCTGGCAAGATCCCTCCACTCATAATAGTTTCCAGGAGTTCATTGCCCTTCATCTTTCCGACAGTCTTCTTGACGTATCTGCATCTCGATCTCCTTTTTATCAAAGGAGCATCGTCTTCATCTGTATCTTCATCTTTGTCGGCAGCATCGTCTTCATCAACTGGGATGCCACCTAGAGATGAGGTGGCAGTTATTGAAACTCTTTTTCTCTTGGAAATCTGAGACTTAGTACTCTTTTTAGAGACTGTCTCAGATTCATTACTTCATTTCCTCTTAGAGATGGACACGAATATTGGAGGAAGAACTTTGTCAGGAAAGTTTTGCTCCAGAGATAATTCATATAAGGGTTCAACTTCCGCAGTCTCATCTTCAGGTTCCGGAGTAAATCGTTGAATAATAGTCTTCTTCTTCGACCTCTTTGATGGAGCTGGGTCGTCTTCTGCAACAAAAGTCTTCAAATAAAAACTCGGCATGAAAGTGCTCGATGAAACATAGAAGCGGGCGTATGTATAGAGCATTTTCGTCCCCTCCTTGGATAGAGGATTCGGCAGAGAGAATTCAACTTTTGTATTTCTAGCCGCGAAGTATCTCCATGCCCGAGCTCCATCAATTAGTCCTCCACGAGCAGAAAGGCAGGTAGTGGCATTCCCAACATGAAGTTGGTCATATCCGAATTGTCGAGCAAATCGGCTCGGTAAATATGGTTCTAAGTACGTCATTTCTTCATGACGATATACCAGGTGAGATGGCCGAATCCGTTGCAGCCATTGAAAAGCTACGTCATCTAGCATGTGCCCTTCTTCTCCGTCTATCATGTTCAGAGGCATGCTTTCATAACCCAGTGGCGGAGGAGCACATTGAATCGACCAATGTGATGATCGGTTCAAAACATTTCTGCATTCTGGAAGAGTGTGAACCTTCCAGAAAGTTTCTCCGGCGTACTTCTCTAAAAAGAGGCTGTCGCTCCCTCCTGCTCCCGGAGGTATCAGACCGTCGTGATGGAGAAGAAGCCAACCATACAAATAAGTATAGGGCATCTCTATTCTTGGGAATTCATCGGTCATCTTCCTTTGGTCAGACAGCATATTGGTTACAAAATTTCGAAGACCTGTGTTCAGCCTGCAAGTCATCGCTGATAATAAGTCTATCTTATAGCCATACATAAGGTGCACTGCTGCAAAAACAATGCCTCTATGTATTCTATCCAGAGAGCTGGAGCCAGGAACAACAAATCTTTTCAGCCAGAGGGAGAGAGGAATCCGGCTAAATGACCATTCTTTGACAAAGTTTTTCCACTCTGTCTCACATATGATCTGAAGGTGGTTCCGGCTTTAAACTCATACCAGTCTTCATTGATTGTGAAATCTTTACAGTCATACTTCTCTAGTAAATTGGTGATTTCACTCTCAGATAGGGGCCTGAAGAAGTTAATTTGATACTTTCTCTTCTCATTTATCTTCTTCTCATCTTTCTCACGATTCATGAAAAGATAAGACATCCACTTCTGGATGTGGCGGCCGGCTTCATCTTTAGTACTTTTATAATACAGAGTGCATGTGCCGAAATGGCACATCATCTCTTCAAACAGATGCACCATCTCCGGGTTCTTCTCCGACAGAAAATTTAGCTCCTCAGTTGTAGGCACATATTCTTCATATGGCAGTGTGCCTGAAGGCAGATGGGAGATGTATTCCATCTCATGAAGGGCAAAACCCATCTTCCCTTTGGGAGTCATAAATGTTTCCGTCCGGAGGTTATATCTTTCAACCAAGGCCAGGAATAGAAATGGGTTGGGTTTGAAGCCGTAGGAGGAATTGATGATCGCGTCATAGAGATTTATCTGCTTCAGCTCTTTCTCAAATTTCTCCAGAACCTAATGGACCAAAATCCTCCACCTCATATTTTCCTGATTCATTAAGCCTATCATCCTCGGCGTCGAATCAGTAGGATAGAATGCCTTCTCATTTGCCATGAATTCATTTATGAAAACAGGCATCCTGAATGGCTTCAATATAGACGAGTCTTCGGGTGGCACACATCCCGGCTTCAAACCTCGAAACAAGGATGCGTGATTCTCCAGAGCACTGTAAAATCCGTCTTTCTTGTAAATGATTCTGCTCGCCTTAGCTTGCTGATTTTCTGTTAAGTTTCATGTCATCTTTCTGGGGTAACTGGCGTGCATGAATCGCATGATGGACAAACCCCTAGATACCTTCGGCCAGTACATGGGCTTCTTTGCATCACCCTCAAAATAGAAGTAGACCTTCTCTTTGATGCCTTTTGGTTGTGACTTATGTGCTATGGCATCCCCAAACAGAAAAGCTGGTTTCTTATGGACCACCTTGTCAAGGCTTTGAAATGGTTCACCATTTATTAAACAGAGCAAAGTGGTATGATCTTGATTCTTCAACAAAGATAGTCTGGTTTCCGGAGTGTCAAACTAAGGAAACTGTACATGAGATAAATCATGTTTAAAAGAGAAGCTCAAATGTCCTTCATAATCAGCTTCTTCACTTCAGATGTTCACTACAGAAAAAAGAAGAAGAAAAGATCAGACGTGTTTTGTCACGCAGATTTTAGAAAAATCTATGTCTATAAACCTTATGCGTGTTTAACAGTGTTCAAAGAAAATTTCATAAGTCACGCAGACTTCAGACAAAGATCAAAAAGACACGCTGAATGATTTATTCACGCATGTGATTAATTCACGCAAAGTCTAGACAGATTAGAATGAAAAGTCACGCATCATTGCCAGAATCACATTGAAATGAAAACGACAAAATATACGCTGACAGATCAAGGACTAATCTATCCAGAGGATGACTCTTAGAAGTCTGCGTGAATAATTCAACATCGACATCTCTGCCAACATATGAAAAATTACGCAGAGTCATGAGAGCCATGCTTTGCGTAAAACACAGAGCTTCGTAAACACGAAGATGTGAAGTATGGCCAACCCTAAAGAGGGGGCATACTTTATTAATATCTTTTGCCCTAAGAAGGGGGGATATTTTCAAAAGTTCATTATTGATTGTTTTACGAATCGTAAGATTTCTATGTGGAGTTCATCTTCATCAGTTCGTCTTCATCAGTTCGCATCCCCATCTGTCACTTACGTTGAATGGGGGGATGAGAGACTTCACGGCGAGGAAGTCATTCGGAGATGGCAAGCGAAGACGTCGCAGGGGCCTTACCCTTAGCCTGAGTGTCGATCTTAGGAGCCATTGCTGAGAAGGAGAAAGAGAAGCTGGGGAAGATAAAGTTTCTCTTCTGTATGGGATTTTCTCTCTCTAAAGCAAGTAAAGAAAGAAGGAAGTGATTTATGGCCTTTTTATAGGCTCACGAAGAATTTCAAACGGCAAAGTCATCATTTGCTTCGATATAGGAGTTTTGCACGGGATCCTAAACCGCACAGAATCCCAACAGCCCAATCATTTTGGAAGAAATCTTCCCCTGAATCATCTCAGCATGACTAAATTTATTTTATCATTTTCAAAGTATTTCGAAATAATTTATCATTTTTCGAAAACTTTGAAGGGGGTTTTTGTAGGCCTAAAAAAATGAAGTCACGCTGAGTTAATACAGTCTATTAGAACAAAGTCTAAAATACACGCTGAGTTCTATCAGACTATTTCCTCAAATATACGCAGAGTTTAATTGGTACACAGAGACAGCTTATCATTTGTCAGAGTATTATTATGACTGACAGCACGACTGTCGAGGAATGTCTCTTCGTATGCCACGTATGTACGGGACTCGAGAGATCTCAGCCGACTATTGCGTGACTTTCGAAATCTTCCTCAACAAGATTCAGTCTTCATCAAGTTGGCATACCAAAAAGACCTTATTGTCATTTAATGTGACTGACAAGGCAATCAATGTCAGAGATTTCGTGTCAGTCGAGGCACGTCGAATTAAGACAGCTGGCCGTTCTGACACAAGTCTGCGTGTATTTTGAACTTCTATGTTCTTTCCTCAAGTTTACGTGAATTTTGAGCTTTCTGCCCCAAGTCTGCGTGGATTCTGAAGATTTCTGTCTCAAGTTGGCGTGTATTCTGAAGCCTCCAAGTCTGCGTGGATTTCATCCTCAATCAGTTGGCGTAGATTTCATCTCAAATTATCAGATTAGAGTATGTGGCAGCCATGCCACGGATCTCTCGTATACATGCCCCAGTAACTTGCACACGACTTATGCATGATTGCCATGTGTCCAACAGTTATGGGCCACGTCCAGTAACTGCTCATTAACCTTGTGTACGTTTGAGTCCTGCGTGATTATCAACTATGTACAGGTTATGAAAACAGTTATCTTTTTAGTTATTTTTGACTCTATAAATAGAGTTCTCTTCTCATTCATTGTACAGATATACAGAATATCTAAATTGCTGTTGAAATTTTGAGAGCTTTTCTTCTTCGCATCGTCCAAGGGATAAAGCGATCATCTTCTAGATCGGATTCCTAAAGTTGTATTTTCCCAGAAACACAATAAATAAAGTGAATTTATTTATGGAAAACAATGAGTAAAATAGAATGAATAGATGAATCCCTAATTAGAAATTATCTTTTATAGTAAGGTTTTGGTCATGCCAAGATATCAAGTTTGTCCCTCTCCATTTGTCATGAATGGAATCTAATTAACTAAAGGAAGGAATCTTTACAACTAAAAAGAATATTTCTTTCATGACAACTAAACTTAATTAATTTTATTTGCTAAAGTCATGACTAACAATAATTGTAACACCCAGTTTTTCAGATGAGGGTAATTTTGAAATTTTGTAATTTTAATTATTAATTATTGATATTTAATTCACATTATGATTTTTAGTGATTTTTAATAATTTTTAAACTATTTAAGAATTGGTTTAAGTCATGACTTGTGATTTTGATGTGCTGCTAGTGAAACCTGAGAGACTGCATGACCTAGAGCCTAACCATGTCATTAGGATGTTTAATTTTCATTTTTAGCCTAGGAGTAATTTGGTCATTTTGACTTATTTGAATTATTTGGTGATTTGTTGAATTGGTGAATTCTAATTTGACTTTGACTTGTTGAGACCTAGTGGACTAGCCTAGAAGCTAACCCTAGCCATGGTGACCCTAGTCTAACTTGAGTTAACCTATTTTAGTCATTAGAGAATAGTTTTAGAATTAGGAGATTTGGTTTAGTGAATTTTAGTCATGGCTTGTGGTTTCATGAAATGACTTATGACTTAATTATTTAATTGATCATGACTTAAGCCCATGGGCCATTTAGTGAACCCTAACCCTAATTATTAAACCTATGAACAGCCTTTTCCTTTTTCATATGTCCTAGTATTGGTTAGTATAGATTTGAGTGTGTTGTTTGGTTAGGGTATGTTAGAGTTTGATAGAGAGTGAGTGTTAGAGTAGTGGGTTAGTGGTTAGGATATCATGTATCCTTGGTTAGTCTCAAATATTTAGAGGGATTGTAAGTGTCATGATGTTAGTCTAAATAGGATGTGATGTAGGGTTAGTCTAGATTTTAGTATCTTTTGAGGATTAGTTATATGTTGGATGGGTATATCCTAGGATGTTAGTTTAAGGATATTATTTAGACAAGTAAGGTAATAAAGAATACATAGACTAAGGTAATAGGATATTGCCTAGGTGGCTAAGGTAATGAGTATGTTAGGAATGGGTGTTCAACTATATACTATGGTAATGGATATTACCTATTAGCCTAGCAAAGGGGGTTAGACCTATAGCTAAGGTTTGTGAGTTTAATATCTAGGGTTGGTTTACCTTTCCTGGGAAATAGGTAATGAGGTATCTAGGTATAGGGTAATGGTTGCTAATAGCCTAGATTAGAGTGTTAGTGGGTAAATATCTAACATGAGGGTAATGTTGGGTACATGGATACTAGATGTAGGTATCTTGGTAGGTAAGGGTTGATATAGGATTGTTTGACCTAGATTTGATCGTAGTTGACCAAAGTTGACTGTTTTGACTATAAGTCAACATTGAGTCAACATCTTACCTAGTTTGACCTAGACAGTTGACCATGTTTGACTTAGAGTTGACTTTGACCTAGATTGACCTAGAAATCATGTAGATTGCATCATAGACTTCAGCTATCTTATTTTGAACACATTATAACCTGTACTATTCTATTTAGGACATTGTGACTCCGGTGCAGACATCTGACATTACACTACTCTTTTTAGAGTATCAGGCGAGTACATTCTCTGATAGTTCTCTTATTTATTTGCCAGTTACTGTATTTCAGTTCTATTTAGTTTTATGTGATTCTCTGATGCCACACGTATGGATATTTCTGGATTCATGTATGTGACACACTCACCATATTATCTGGCCTCTATTACTGGAATCACTAGAATCATTCCGGAATCTATTTCTGGAATCATTATATTTTGCTTGACTCATCTCGATTCTCGTGTCGAATTCTGGATTCATTTGTATTAAGGGGCGGGAAAGTATTGAGTAAGACATGTAGACATACCCTAAATCTGGAATCTCCAACTGGAATCTACTGGAAGCATAGCCATCTCTCGGCTGATCAGTGAGGGATATGCCTGATTACCCACAGCCATTTACATGTCGATCTCGGTATTTTAAAACACACTATTAGATTAGCTGGACTCACCTGGATTCTTGATCACTACCTAGAATCATCTGGTACAGGATTCATCTTATATTAGATTCATCCCGTACTAGATTTATAGTAGTTTACACTTGTTTTATATTTACTGCCTGGACTCATTATGTTACTTTAGTTCAGCTAGATTTATTTTACAGTCTTCATTGCCATCATTCTTCTCTTGTTTTAGTTACTTACTTTCCTTGTATCTTATCTGTTCTCCATACCATCACCTGTATATAAACTGCCATATTCATCAATAAAACTGTCTATAACTGTTTTATAGTTCCCTGTTATTTACTTGGGTTTTCTTGATGAGTTGTACTCGTTCCTGTCCTGACTGGACCTGTTAAAAATTTTACAGATGATTGCTCTTAGGACACATGCCCTACATATTACTGAGGAGATGGCTTAGCTACCGTTGGCCCCGACACTCAGGAGTGATTGGGAGATTAGCTAGTTGATTGTTTAGCCTTTATGATAGAACTGGAGTTGTATATATATGAGATTGTAGTTGAGTTTGTTTGAGATTATATTTTTAGTTGTCGGATTTTATTTCTGTTATTTAGCCTTTAGTTATATCTTCTGTGATATCTTATCGTTCTTAGACTGTGATTGAGATTCATTATATCTATACTTGTCCTCCGTTCGGAGTTGAGTTTTGATAAGTACATTATATAATTGTGTGAGTTGTTGATTAGATAGTAACCTAGGACATCGTTCTACCGCAGACACTGCGGCGTAGGCTGGGCGTTGTTACGTGCTCGTACCCTCATAGTGGGTGCGGGTCGTGACACATTTTTAGTGGTGGCCCATGCAGGTCGAGAGTCGCATTAGTACAATATCGTGGTAGTACGACGACTTAGTTGTACTGCCGTGAGCCTACGATAGGATTGAGAGATAGGCTTTAACGGAGAGGTACTCAAACATAGTTAGGAAAAAATTCTGCTTTAATTCATGCCATCTACATATCTTACTGATTGTCTTCTTTGAGATAAACTGTCCTCCTTTGATTTTATCGATTCCTGCTCAGTATTGACTTCCTTTTCGATCTGTCTTCAGGATGGTGGAGACACGATCACATCGCTCTGGTACAGTAGTCGCTGCAGAGGGGTCTGCCACCTCTCACCTTCAGCAGCCAGCCCCTGGTACCGCAGCCCCAGTCATGCCAGCTGGGGTGGGTGTTTCAGCAGCTTTCGGAGGAGCACCTCCATCAGCTGGGAGGCAGAGTCCGGTGCTTCTCGAGATCCTTCCACTACAGCAGCCTCTACCTGCGGGGATGGTAGATGCTGCTCATCTATTCTCTTTTGTGGAGAGGATTCTGGCTTCTCACCAGCAGCAGCAGCAGCAGACTGTCGATTATCGCCCACCAGCTAGTTCATACTACTGTGGAGATGGTGACTGCTCAGGGGAACAGCAGCAGCCTCGTCAGAAGGAGAAGGATATAGGACTTCCAGAAGATGCATCCTAGAGAGTTCCTGGGCACTGAGGGCATTCATTATGCAGACGACCAGATAGAGCATATCGAGAAGATATTTAGGCTGGCAGAGATACCAGATTGACTCCATATCGAGGCGGCAGGCAGTCAGATGCAGGACATAGCCCGTGCGTGGTACCAGACAGATCCCAGGGTGGGAGTTGAGGGCCAGACTTGGGCCCAGTTCAAGGAACTGTTCAAGGAGCAGTTCTTTTCTGATGTGGCCTTGGGATGCATAGAGGCACAGTTTGAGGGTCCGGTTCAGGGAACCTAGACGGTAGCTGAGTACGCTGGTGAGTTTTGTCGATTGGCCCGGTTCATAGATGACTTGACTGAGAAGACGAAGGCGAGAAAGTTTTGCCGAGGCTTAATTAGGGAGGTTCGGTCGCTGACTAAGAACGACCGGAACGCTACCTTTGTAGAGATATTTTCTGGGGCTATGGCAGCGGAGGACGACCTAGGGTTGAAGTTGAAGAAGGGTCATGACTTCCAGAGTGATAGCAGCAGCGGAGGCCAGGCCAAGAGGCCTCATGTTCAGATTCAGCAGACCCGGGCACCAGTGATGGTTCAGCAGGTGCAGTATCAGTATCAGGGTCAGGACCCGAAGGCGATCAGTTGTTCCTACAGCAGGAAGTTGGGACACACCAGGGAGCAGTGTAGGAAGAGGCTGAAGGTTTGCTATTCATGTGGGTCTGAAGCCCACCAGAAGATAGACTGTCCCTTTGCACCTCCTTTTGAGGGAGCTAGGCCACCTGTAGCTCAGCACCAGAGGGGTAGAGCTTTTGCTATGACGGTCGAGGAGACCGACGCGACAGGTGATGGGTTAGCAGGTTTGACCTTCTCATTCTTCTTTCCTACCTTCTTGTGTGATTCCATTAGTACCTGCCAGGATATTATTTTTATTGCTAGATAGTGTAGCTACCCCGTTCGAGACTGTGAAATCACGACCAGTAGGATTGTGATTGCTTCGACTTTGATTGATTGGGGGTTTGACCTAGGGAGGGTACGATCATCCTAATTTCGAGGACAAAATTTTTCTAAGGTGGGTAGGATTGTAACACCCAATTTTTCAGATGAGGGTAGTTTTGAAATTTTATAATTTTAATTATTAATTAATGATATTTAATTCACATTATGATTTTTAGTGATTTTTAATAATTTTTAAACTATTTAAGAATTGGTTTAAGTCATGACTTGTGATTTTGATGTGCTGCTAGTGAAACCGGAGAGACTGCATGACCTAGAGCCTAACCATGTCATTAGGATGTTTAATTTTCATTTTAGGCTAGGGATAATTTGGTTATTTTGACTTATTTGAATTATTTGGTGATTTGTTGAATTGGTGAATTCTAGTTTGACTTTGACTTGTTGAGACCTAGTGGACTAGCCTAGAAGCTAACCCTAGCCATGGTGACCTTAGTCTAACTTGAGTTAACCTATTTTAGTCATTAGAAAATAGTTTTAGAATGAGGAGATTTGGTTTAGTGAATTTTAGTCATGGCTTGTGGTTTCATGAAATGACTTATGACTTAATTATTTAATTGATCATGACTTAAGCCTATGGGCTATTTAGTGAACCCTAACCCTAATTATTAAACCTATGAACAGCCCTTTCCTTTTTTATATGTCCTAGTATTGGTTAGTATAGATTTGAGTGTGTTGTTTGGTTAGGGTATGTTAGAGTTTGATAGAGAGTGAGTGTTAGAGTAGTGGGTTAGTGGTTAGGATATCATGTATCCTAGGTTAGTCTCAAATGTTTAGAGGGATTGTTAGTGTCATGATGTTAGTCTAAATAGGATGTAATGTAGGGTTAGTCTAGATTTTAGTATCTTTTGAGGATTAGTTATATGTTAGATGGGTATATCCTAGGATGTTAGTTTAAGGATATTATTTAGACAAGTAAGGTAATAAGGAATACATAGACTAAGGTAATTGGATATTGCCTAGGTGGCTAAGGTAATGAGTATGTTAGGAATGGGTGTTCAACTATAGACTAAGGTAATGGATATTACCTATTAGCCTAGCAAAGGGGGTTAGACCTATAGCTAAGGTTTGTGAGTTTAATATCTAGGGTTGGTTTACCTTTCCTGGGAAATAGGTAATGAGCTATCTAGGTATAGGGTAATGGTTGCTAATATCCTAGATTAGAGTGTTAGTGGGTAAATATCTAACATGAGGGTAATGTTGGGTACATGGATACTAGACGTAGGTATCTTGGTAGGTAAGGGTTGATATAGGATTGTTTGACCTAGATTTGATCGTAGTTGACCAAAGTTGACTATTTTGACTATAAGTCAACATTGAGTCAACATCTGACCTAGTTTGACCTAGACAGTTGACCAGGTATGACTTAGAGTTGACTTTGACCTAGATTGACCTAGAAATTATGTAGATTGCATCATAGACTTTATCTGTCTTATTTTGAACACATTATAACCTGTACAGTTCTATTTAGGACATTGTGACTCCGGTGCAGACATCTGACATTACACTACTCTTTTCAGAGTATCAGGCGAGTACATTCTCTGATAGTTCTCTCATTTATTTGCCAGTTACTGTATTTCTGTTCTATTTAGTTTTATGTGATTCTTTGATACCACACGTATGGATATTTCTGGATTTATGTATGCGACACAATTACCATATTATCTGGCCTCTATTACTGAAATCACTGGAATCATTCCGGAATCTATTTCTGGAATCATCATATTTTGGCTGGACTCATCTCGATTCTCGTGTCGAATTCTGGATTCATTTGTATTACGGGGCAGAGAATTATTGAGTAAGACGTGTAGACATACCCCAAATCTGGAATCTCCAACTGGAATCTACTGGAAGCATAGCCATCTCTCGCCTGATCAGTGAGGGATATGCCTGATTACCCATAGCCGTTTATATGTCGATCTCGGTATTTTAAAACACACTATTAGATTAGCTGGACTCACCTGGATTCTTGATCACTACCTAGAATCATCTGGTACTGGATTCTTCTTGTATTAGATTCATCCCGTACTGGATTTATAGTAGTTTACACTTGTTTTACATTTACTGCCTGGACTCATTATGTTACTTTAGTTCAGCTAGATTTATTTTACAGTCTTTATTGTCATCATTCTTCTCTTGTTTTAGTTACTTACTTTCCTTGTATCTTATCTGTTCTCCATACCATCACCTGTATATAAACTGCCATATTCATCAATAAAACTGTCTATAACTGTTTTATAGTTTCCTGTCATTTACTTGGATTTTCTTGATGAGTTGTACTCGTTCCTGTCTTGACTGGACCTGTTGAAAATTTTACAGATGATTGCCCTGAGGACACATGCCGTACATATTACTGAGGAGATGGCTTAGCTACTTTTGGCCCCGACACTCAGGAGTGATTGGGAGATTAGCTAGTTGATTGTTTAGCCTTTATGATAGAACTGGAGTTGTATATATAAGTTGAGTTTGTTTGAGATTATATTTTTAGTTGTCGGATTTTATTTCTGTTATTTAGCCTTTAGTTATATCTTCTGTGATATCTTATCGTTCTTAGACTGTGATTGAGATTCATTATATCTATACTTATCCTCCGTTCGGAGTTGAGTTTTGACAAGTACATTATATAATTGCGTGAGTTGTTGATTAGATAGTAACCTAGGACAGTGTTCTACCGCCGACACTGCGGCATAGGCTGGGCGTTGTTACGTGCTCGTACCCTCACAGTGGGTGCGGGTCGTGACAATAATTAGCACTAACATTTGAAAAATCTAATTGGCTAGCCACTGACCGACAATAATATAATTTTAGGCAACCAATAATATATATATATAAAATCAACTTGCAAAAGAACCAAAATATCCCTATGTTGGAAAGTGGTATTTACAATCCTAACCCCCTTAGGAAAAATTTTGTCATCGAAATTTAAGATGAAAGCGTGGCACAAAATGAAGAATAACTCATGTTCCAAAAGATAGGTAGCACTCATACATCCCGTCTCCTCCTATTCTCATAATCCTCACTATGATCAAGCCTGCCCCTATAAAATCATGGTCTTAAGAAAATCCTATCTAAAATCATACAACATACAATTATATTGAAAACAACATCCAAGATTACCAAACATGAATGGTTATGGTCTCCACCTATCATGATATTACAGTCTCTATCAAGGGTTACTGCTAACTATACTGTAGCACAATATTACTAATGCAAACTATAAGGTACTAGGAATCACACAAATCAATAGATAGAAAGAAAAGGAAAGGAGAAGATCATAACAGAACCTGCTAACCCATCTCATATAACATTGGTCCCCTCCACCATCATTGCAAAAGCCCTTCCCTGCTGCGGTATCTCCCTCTGCTGGTGCTAGGCATGATGTTGTGCCACATGTGGCCTAGCTGGACCCCTATGGTCTAGGGCTGTACACTGGACTAGACGAGCTAGGAGACAATCCCTTACTTGATGTCCAGCCATTATACAGTTCAAGCATACTCTAAGCCTATTTTTTTAGTTTTCCCAAGTATGTCCAGACTTTCTACACAAGGCACAAGTGGGAGTCTGTTGAATCTGTCCCTGAGGCTGCTGTTGGACCTGTTGAACGAAAACTCTAGCTGGTAGGTGGTACTCTAGCTGAGGCTGAGAAACCTCCTTCTGAACATGGGGATGCTTGGCCAATCCCACATCGCCACTAGCACCACCCAAAACGTCGCTACCTCTCTCAGGTCTGAGGTCCAAGTCCATCTCAGCAATCTAAGCATCCATCAAGATGTCCTTAAAGATAGTTGTGCGACGTCCAAAATTATACGACCTGACCTCTCTATTCAGGCCTTTCCTAAATTTTTGGGCTCGATCTCCTGGGTCTCGAACCATGATCTTCGTAAAGCGGCTCAAGTGGCAGAACTTAGTGGCATACTCGTCGATTGACATGCTCCCTTGGACCAAGTCATGGAACTGACTCCAAAGCTCCCAGAGCCACGTCAGGGAATAAATTCTCCTTGAAAAGCTTCTTGAAAGCCTCCCAAGTAAGTCCTGTCATGGTAAGTTTGGACTCCGTGAGAAACCAAGTGAGTGCAATGTCAAACATCTGAATGCCTGCTGCCTCGACTTGCAAACTCTCAAGAAACTAAGCCAAACGCAGAATACTCTCAATATCCTCCAATCAGGATCATCTATGTAGATTATCCCTTAAGTACCTTTGAACCTCCGAGGCGACATCTTTTTGAAGACCACTGCGGTACCCTACCTCAGCTGCTGCTGAACTGGAGCAAGCTGAGACTGGACAAGTGCCACCTTCTCAACTGCAGCTAATTCCAACTTGTAGGAAATCTTAAAATACTGGCACATCACTTCAGCCTGTCGCTGCTGTGCTTTGACCAGGGCTCTCTAAGCCTCCATCATCTACTGGAACAATACAAAGATATATGTTGCCTCGGACGATGCTGGAGGTGGCTGAGGAATACCCTCTGGCTCCACAGGGATAACCCTCTTAACAAGTGGAGGAGCGCCCCAAAAAAGTAGCTGAAACTCCCACATGAACGGAAGAAGCAGTTAGAGCAACTCCTACAGCTGAAACATAGGGTCGAGAGGTAGCACACCTCTCAGAAGCTGCTACAGGTACAGAAAAATGATATCTACTCTTCGACGGCATCCTGAAGACAGATCAAATAAAAGAAGTCAATATAGCACAAGATAAGATATTATCAAGGAAGGACAGCATTTGAGAAAGATAGTAATCAAATAAAATGGAATAGAAGATAGAAATTTCAATCCCTAAGAGTCTAGCATGTTCTATACTAAATGCAAAACATTAGAACATTTAAGGATTTTAGAGGTGATAAATCAAGAAGTAGTCTAGAATAAAATCTGATAGTCATACTTTTGTGCTCGAAAATTATGTTATCCAGAATCTTTACCTCGCTGGTCAGTATAGCAGCGATAACTCCTGGTTCCATATTTATGGTATATAGATCTTAAATTATGTTGTTCGGAATAACCATCTTGCCAGCTAGCATGGCTGTGAGAAATTTAAAATTCCATAACTAAGATATGTATATCCAAGAACATGTGATCAAGAATTTTGCCTCGCTAACTAATATGCTTGCGGTAAACTCTAAACTCCATAACCAAGACCGATAGCTGTAGTCCTCTCTGCCACACCTAGCATGTACTATCTGAAGATATCCTTGATATAGTTCATAAGCTCATCTCGACATAAATGTAAGTTCAACAATGGACAGATATCCAAGTGAGAAGGAAACAAATGTGAGGTAGGGTTCTTAAGATCAACCTAAGAATCTATCAGGATAACCTATTTGTGATTGAGTATCAAGCTTTCTAAAATATTCTACGATTCATAATCCTATCCTAGGGTAGGCTCGCAGTAGTACGGCTAAGCCTAAGTACTACCATAACTTTGTACTAATTACGAAGACTGGCCTGCATGGGCCACCATAGGATCCAATGGTCTTCCAATCCAACTATTTTCACTTATCAACAAAAATTTTAGATGGCTTGGCGATGTCCCCCTCCAATGCGGACCATGCAAATTCTTGTACCGTAGTAGATCTTCCATTATTAGCTTCGAAATTGTCTATTTCTTCCATGAGAATGATTATACGTGTGTTCATTTGTTCTGTAGACATGATTGTACTTTCCCTCTTGAGAACATGAGAGTTTTTATACTAATTGTTGTCACAAAACATGCACAAGGAAGCAATGCCAACCCACCTATAGATAACAAACCAACGTCTAACAAAAGCACCAAGACAGACCAAACATGGTATTTTCGGTAACTATGTCACCTGGACAAATTCTAATCTTTATAACTTCCAAAAAATACAAGATTGAATACAAAAATATTGAACTTTTTGCCCAAAAATTCAATACCCTCACCAAACACAAGAAGAAAGAAAGAGATTACAATAAAATCACTCACCTAACCTCATTATGATCTCCCTGGACAAAGAAAACAACTCCCGAACAGATCTCCTCTTCCAATTGTCTCGAACGGCGAGACCTAAGAGGAAAGTACGGACCTTTTCTTATATATATTTTTGAACTTGTACCCGGAATCTCCCGTATGAGCTCCTCATGCCAGCCACCCTCAACACATATATATATAGGTTGAAAAATCTATTTAGGATTTTAGAAAAATCCTAAAATAGTCCAACGTTAATCATGGACATCCAAGTTTGATCACACGAATATTAGATGCCAATTTGGGGCTCACACTAGTGTTGTTCGCCAGCAGACTGACACTGACCGAACTCGGACCGAATTCGGATTGAATTCGGTCAGCCTAGGCCAGCATGTTCTACTTGAGTATGACAGAGTTCGGACTGAATTCAGTCTGTTCCTAGCAGAACTTTGCCTATGACTCCTAAAGACTCTTCACGATGTCCAGAATGTCATTCGTGACCTCGAATCGAGGCTGCACTCCAACAACTGATTTGGTCTAAGCCTAGGATTTTGTATAGATGGATATGTTCTTGACACCAAGAATCATAAGATATCTTTATCTCCTTCCAATTTATAAAGTAACATAAGCGAATCATCTTGTTATGGATACTGTTGGGCACAAGGAAGCATTTTGCCAACCCACTTGATCAAAACCAACCTCCGTCTAACAGACACCAAGTACAAGATGAAGACAAGTATATGGCGGTGACGTACGTCACCTGGACAAATCCTAAACTTTAATAACTCAAACGAAATTACAAGATTGACAAAACTCACGTTGAACCCTTTGCCCTAATAAGTTCAACCCCCTCACCACTCTCAAGAAGAAAAATAGAAGATTACAATTGAGATCACTCACCAACCCGTAGCAATCTCCCTAATCGAAGTTGATGACTCCTCGATTGGATCTTCTTCTTCCTTCTATCTTGGATGACGAAATCCTAAGAGAAAAGTATAGACTTTCTCTTAGATTTTCTTATGGACGAGCACCCCGAATCTCCACTTTGTGCTGTGCTTTGTGCCTCCACCCTCACCCCATATATATAGGATAAAAAAATCATATTCTAATCATAATAAGATTTTTAAATAGGAATCCTATTATGCCTAAATCATTCCATCAACATCCTATTTTAGATCATAATAGAATTTCCTAAAATAAGAATCCTATTACATCTAAAATAGCACAACACCAATTATGGACATCCAAATCTAATCAAACCAAACATTTAACTAGACTTGGATTCCATTAATATGTTGTTAGCAAATCTAGACTGGACTCCAATAATCTCCCTCTCCAGTCTAATGAGAGGATATTGACCCCATGGGTCCTCAATTGGACTTCATGCCTGTCGTCCTATGACAGAGTTTCTACTCCCTCATGCCACTGATCTTCGATCTCTCGAGATGCTTTCCATCTTTCTTTGTCTCCAGCTCCTCGACCGTCATGTCAACACTAGTTGCCATGCGTAGAACCTCCTGCACCACTAGGATCCTGCAGATATCAATGACACTACCAAGACCTAAGTCCCTGACGATCAGCATCACCATAAGTCTTGGCTTCTTGTCCCCGACTTCTGTCTTCTATCGAAAAGTATAAACTTTTCGACGAGCTTCTTCACCCTTGGCTGCCCCAACCAAGCAGACGTTACGGTTCTCCCGAGATTCGAACTCCTGAACATGCCCACCTTTATGTCTGAACTTGAAGCTCCCCCATACATATGCGTCCTCGAGCAGAACATCACGTACGGTGCATACCGTCAATGACCTATAGCTTCCCGTGAACTGTGTGAATGATGATGCTCCCATCTCAGATTAAGTTTGTACAAACCTTGATCTCCTTCCTGGCTTCGAACAACTAAAATTGATGTCGTTCCGTGAAGCTTTGGCAAACCACTTATTACCAAAACTGGATTCGTAGAGCAATCCCCACCTGGAGACCGACCAGTTGTCATAGGATCGACTAACTGACCCACAATCTTTGACTCATCACCATCCGTCACTTTGTCTTGACGAACCGAATCCTTCGTATCCCTCAAAGCATCAAGAAGCCCCTACTCGACAAGTTCTTGACGATCCACCTCCTTGTTCGATATAACAAAAGGTTGAACGAACTTTTTGCTTTATTGAACGTATAAGGTATATGTGTACAAAGAAGAAAGTTCTAAACAGGATATTCTAAGTATAGGGAGAAAAGGTTTCTGGAAAAGTATGATGGCGGAGATCAAGCACTACAGTAGCTCATTTACTCTGTTGACGATCTGACGATGAATCAACCATGCTGTGGCTCTCTGGCGCCTTTGATAGGACTCTGGGGTCACCGATCAAGAGGCTGTCTAGAGGAGAAGATCCCTTGAAGATGGTTGGTTGGTTGGTTCCTTGGTTGATCGGTGGATGAGGGTGATCGACTCTTCGTGGATAGAGATTGTTGATCCTTTGAAGATTATCAATTGACAATTTTCTCTGTCGATGCTTTTGGTGGAAGAATAACTCTTTCTATTTATAGATAATCGAGCACATATGCGATGTGCATTAGGATTTCTGAGCTATGAAAGAATCTGCCGTCATTGTACGGTGCAGGCTTCTGCGGTGCTGACACGTGGCGGACATCGAGATTCCCCTCAAACGAGATCTCTGGTGGTTATAAACATAACCAAAGGAGGTAAGATGTGGTGCGTGTCGATTTGCTTGCTCGGATATAGCCGAGTAAATTTTGGGATTTCGATTTAGAGTCTAATTGATCATCGTCTAAGATTTAAATCAATATGATATGATATCAATCATGATTTAATCCCAATCTTCTCTGTAAGAGGCGGTTAAACAAACCAATTGGAGTGGACCCATGCTTCATGCGCCTCTGGTGAGGACTAAGTACTGTGGTGCTTCTAGGGCGACGAGTTGACCGTGCTTCTGGAGACAACAGAACCCTGTGCTTTAGGCGACGAGTGGACTTAGCTTCAAATGATGACTAGACTTTTGTGCATACAGAGCAACTTTTGAATCTGTGTTTCGGGATACCAGAATTACTGTACTATAGGTGACAAGTAGGCTTGTGCTTCAGGTTAGCGAGGTTACTGTACTTTTGGAGCGACAATTTGCATTAGTTGCAATAGGAGTTCCCAAGTCTCTTATAGAGAAGTGACTTAAGCTTCTGAACCGGAGCAGACGACTGCGCTGTGGGAATGGAAATGGTGTGAGCATATCACCATCCTGTACCTTATGCAGACGTAGGTCAATAGCTACACCTCTGAGCAGTGAAGGCGTTGGCCGTGAAGGGAAGGGTATGACACCCTCGCACGTTTGAGATTGACGCAAACAGGTAGTTGCACCTCTGGATTGAAGATACTGGCTTCTGAAGTAAAAGAAAGGGAGGGGGCCTACCACTATCTTGCTTCTGAGGTTGGTGCAGGCAGGTGGCTACGCCTCTGGCTTGACGTCTTTGGCTACTTCAAAGTGCTGAGTAACTGATATGCTTCTGAGAGGCTATGCCCACAAGAAAGTCAGAACACACTTCGATGGAGATCAATCTTCCAGCATGCGTGTCAAGAAGAAGGAAGGTTGCGCTTCGACGAAGACTGCATCCCTTGTAGATCCCTCTAGGCTCTGTCAAATATGTACTAGAACCTTTGTAGAAGAACAAAATTAGTCCTTTACGTCTAGTCCTGATGTTTCTGTACTAGAATTTGATAGACCTGACAATAAAGAGACTTCTCTCCATATCTTATGTTTTGTCTTTTTGGCACTAAGCCTCATACGATTTGGCGAAGGGATGTCTTCAGCTGAGATTTTTCTCATGCTTCTACAAGACCCCCTTCAAAGTGTCCCAAACTTGAGTCAAGCTCGGAATACTTTGAACAGAAGCATAAAAATATGTCAGGACTGTATGAGCTGGGTGATGGCTGGTGTCACGCCTAGCTTTTAGCATTAATTGTCTTAAGTCATCTTTTCAGGGCATGGGCTCCTGATAGCTTCTTGATATTGGAGACTTTTGTGTCTTTGCAGGGATCATGAATTTCTTTGGTAGAAGAGGTTCAGAGTCACGTTCCTTCGGTCACTCGCAGTACTGTCATCTGACATGGAGTAGAGCTTTAGCTTAACTTGTAAGCTTCCTACATATCGATGTCTAGCTCATGCTTGGACCAGGTGAACAGCCTATATAAAGGGTTGTCCCCTTAAAGAGAAGACTCAGCTGTTTCAACAATGGCCTTGCTTGCCCGATGCTCGGCTCCTGACGTCCAAGGAGTTTACTTGAGGTGGCCGTCGGTGGCAAATCTTTTCATCCAAAGAAGTTGTAGAAGAACTACTACTGGATCTCGAGACGTCCCCCGTCCTGGATGTTGTGGGCGTCAATGGTGTCTCAAACCCTTGTTTCCGAAATTCGTATTGATTGCCATGCCGATCAGGAAATGGTAAGGCCTGCTACTGTGGTTGCTCCCTCCGGACAGCTGGGGAGATAGGGGAGTCCTGTGCTGGTCCTCATCCCTGGTTCGGGCCAATAGCAGCTTCAGGCAGTGGCTTCCTTTTAACCAGGAAGTGATTGGCTCTGTCACCGCCTCGCCCGTGCTATTGAGAGCTTGTACCATAATTTTAGCTCTCTTTATTTCTGTGTATATAACTATAAAGAGTCTGTAATAGGTCTTTATAGCCACATGTTTTTATATGTAGAAGCTTTCTTGTTCCTTTTGCTTTTATCTCCAAAATAAAGAGGGAATCTTCATAATGGATTTGCCTGACCAGAGGTAATATGGACGTGGTAGGCTTGAGCTTTTGCTGGGATATAGAACAATAATCCAGAGGTAATATAGACGTGATCTATTTTCTAAACCGTCGAGATAATCATAGAACTGTTACGAGAAGAACGACTACTCAGAGGTAATGTGGACATGGTAGTCACGTCTTCCAGGCGTACAGGAGTAATCCAGAGGTAACGAGGACGTGAAGTGCTTCATCTACTTGAAAGAATATATGGGAGGGAGGAAGAGAGATCCCCTTACCAGAACTCATGGGCACCCTTTTCACAGGATGTGGGTGCCTATGTTGGTTCGGTCTTCAGACGTAATACTTCTTTAGGAACTTGTCATTGATAGGCATCATTAGCAAGTCACCATTAGGCTTAGCTAGCAGATAAGCACCGTTGGAGTATACCGTTTCTATGACGAATGGTCCTTCTCACTTGTGCTCGAACTTCTCAGCAGTCTTGTGGATCATCACCATCAGTCTTCGTACTGCCTAGACGAGGTCGCCCACCTGGTAGAATCTTTTGTAGACCTTTTTGTTGAATGCCCCGGAGATGCGAGCTTGGTAAAGCTCAATCCTTTGCTGCATGAGCAAGTGCTTTTCATCCAGCGCTTCTAACTCTTATAACCACCTGCGTTGATTATCTTCGATGGTTAACTGATTAGTGATCACATTAGCAGACAACATCTTCTTAAAGACTTGACCCATGCTGGTATCGGAGTCCCAAGTTGAGGAGTCAGAAGGGTGTGAGTGCCTCATGACTTCTTCCTCTGAATCTTCTGAGGTGGACGTAGCTGTAACGTACCCCAACCCTCGACGAGTACGTTGGTAGTAGTTTTCAACTTTACCCTTTAGAGTATGAATCCGTAAGGAAAAATGTCGATCTTTGCCATAATTGAGCCCCTTGTCTCTATTCAAGTCGTAGCCCATCTTCTAGATAAGGTTTTTGGCCTGTGCCATGTAGCGGTAGAACTATATTTTGCCGTTGTTGAGGTCTTGGTCTTCAGGAGTTATTCGCTGCAGATGCTCCAATCGACCGAATATGATGGGTTTCTCTTCTTTTTTCCTGGCTGGAACTATTAAGTAGGCACCCCGGGCAGGGACAACTTGGCTCACATGGTTGGCAGTTGTCACTTGCGTCTGTAGTATACACAGAGAATTGTCCAGGAAATATTTGGTGTTCCAGCATGCACTAGAGTAGTTCGATGATAACTTTCTGTTAATGAAGTAGGATATTTTATCCCGAATGATTACAACATCAAAATAATGGGCATCTGTGTTGGCGCAGAAGTAATCTTCTAGCTCTTCGTCAGTGAGGACTAGAGCTGCCACCGGAGGAGAAGGAGGACGCTTCCCTTTCAGCTTGACCATCAAGAAAATTATGGTCGGATGCTCCTGCGCCTTCATGGTCGACCATGGGGACCTCTGGGGCAACTTTATTCGTATAGGCTTCTGACCATCTTCCATCATCATTGGAGTCGAAGGTGGAGGTTTTCCCCGAAGCCTAACAAAGAGAGGTGCTGACACCTTGGGAGGCCTCCCTTTCAGTCGAACCTTTAAAGGTTCTTCGGCCACAGCTGCACTTTCTGAAGCTGTCACTGCCTCGTTGTTAGCATCATTGTAGTCATCGTCCCAGGGGACTGACTTGTACAGATCGTCATCCATATAGTAGGCTCCAAGTCCTCGGAACGGGTCGATATCAGCGAACTCTATTTTGATGGTCCCGTCGCTGGCCACATACTTCATATACTGGTATAGGGTAGAAGGGACAATCATGTACTTATGGATCCATGGTCGCCCCAGCAGCATGTTATAGTTTATGTCTGCATTAATAATATAGCAAGTCACTTCAGTATGAAGGTCGTCAATCTGATATTTTAGGCAAATTTTGCCCAGGGCCTCGCTCTTTCCCGCTTTGAAGCCACTGATTGTTATGTTCGAGGCTGTCAACTGATGCATCGGAATCCCTAAAGTTTGAAAAAGGCTTCTTTGGATAATGGTTAAAGAGGAACCTGGGTCGATATGGATGCGATCCGACCTTAATGGCACCGACATACCCTGTATAGTACAGGGGGCGATTGTGCCGGTTATTCTTTAGCAGCATGTCTTATTGAGTGAAAGTGATACTGGGAATTACTTCGACCACGCTGTGGCAATGTGGGCAAGCTACGAGATCCAATTTCGGTGGCCGAACCTGGGTGAGGAAGGACTCGACGTTCTGTAAAGCTTCATTGAGCGCATCTCGGGTCTCCTTAGTGAGGCGGAGGAGCTCAAAAGTGATAATCTAGCTGGAGTATTCGTCAGCTGCGCTAGAATATCGAAGTTGTAGGGCTTGATAGGCCCTATTGTCGGATCCTTTCTGAGAGGTTTATCAAAATGAACCTCATTTTGTTTCTGCTTGTCAACGGTAGGGGCCGGGATGGACCCGCCTTTGGTGCCTCAGGGGTTTGAGATGGACCTACTCCTGATATATTTGGGACAGAGAAAGTATTTGGTAGAGATTCCTCCTGGTCTGGAGCTTGGCTTTCCTCTTGCCTCTGTGCCTAGCGGGTGGTCACAAAAGCATCGTTGGTCGACGTCGAGACCATACGGCATGCCTTGTTTTTCTTTCCTTTGGCAGAAAGGGTGTAGATGTTATCATATCGGGAACCAAGTCAGGATGTATCCACATGACTTCGCCTTGAGTCGTGGTGAGTAGGACGAACCCTTGAGCATTGTCCCGTACTGGCGGAAGGTTGACTACTTCCATCGTCGCCTTTGGAATCGGGGTGACGCCGTCTTCTACCTCTGCGGCTAGAAACTCCTAAACTGGAGAGTAACCATGTTGGCCGTGACCGTCTTCTCTTCGTAATCCAACGATATAACGTTTGCATTAATGAGGTACTGAATTTACCCCTTAAACACATAGCAGTCTTTTGTTGAGTGATGGACGTACTGGTGATAATGGCAGTACTTGGGATGGTCCACCTTTCCTACCTTATCAGGACGTCTGGGTGTTGGGATGGACTGTTTGCCACTCTTCGTAATCATCTCGAAGAGCTCCAGCATATCCTCGTCATTGAAGGAGTAAGTCTACCTAGGCCTCTGCGTTTCCGCGGACTTGGGGTTCACAGCTGCTGAACCTTTTGAGATATTGACGGTCATGACTTGCTTGCCTTTTCTGTCTTTAGGGTTGTGGCTGGACGAGCGTCTCTCCTTGTCTTCGGGCGCAGAAAGTGTAGCCCCAAGAGCTGCACATCCTAGGATTTCCTTTGTGCAGCATCCACCTCTGTAGTGAAAGGCGTCCACTCCGTGCAGGGAGCACTATGCCACAATTTTATACCGGGCAGCATGTTCTTGCAGCAGGGGTCCATAAGCATGGGCTCGGGCATGCCGGGTGGTAATCTGAGGGCTGTCTGGCAGAAGCACTCGATGTATGCGCAGACAGGCTTTTTCTCCCTCTGGACAATTTCTATGAGGGTCGACATGGTCATATCCATGCCTTCTTCATAGAATCGATCCACGAACCGAGTCTTCAGGTCTTCAAATGATGAGATACAATCGTCCGAAAGACTATAAAACCACTCATAGGCTACCCCCTGCAGGGCTCCTATGAATATGTTGGACAGGAGGGCGTCATCCTTTGGCAGGTGCCCCATTACTGAGGCAAAGTACCTCAAGTATTATTGGGGAGACCCCTCCCCTTCATAAGGTGTAAGCGTCTATGGATTGTATTTGGGAGGATAGACGACGTTGTCCCACTCGGCAGGGTACGGCTGCTGGATCCCCATCTTTTGGAGCGTTGCTTGCTTCTTCTTGGCATCATGACGAGCATACAGCTCCTTAATGGCCTGCTATATTTTGGCCGACATTACGAAGCCTGTAGCCGATGGAGTAGACGAGGGTGGTCCTGCCTGATTGGCAGTCGGCAGCCTGCTGGATTCATCATTGGATGGCGGATCACATACAGGTGTAGAGGCAGCGGGGGCCATGCCACTCTTGAGGTCGATTATGACCGAGGACAGGGTCTTCATGGTGTCCATCAGCGTATCTAACTTTGTCTCGAGGACTTTGATACGTCTGAGAGCTTCGTTGTTGTCTTCCTCATTGCCATCGACTATGAACACAGACTGAGTGTGAGGGTGACTCGAGGGAGCCATGGATCCTTCACTTAACTGCTCAGACGCCTGAGCCTCGTTGTCCTGAGGATATACCGTAAGATTGTAATCTTCTTCGAACTCAATATGATTGCTATCCCTAGTCTGGTGACTGGCTGCGCTAATGGAGACATCCATGTCGTATTGCGCCTCCTCAGATTGGAACACAGGATTGTCATACATGGAAGGAGGCTGGCTACTGTTTGTAAAAACAAAAGATGTTCTTTATTTCACAAACTTTGTAAGAAGATTACAATAGAATTCTGGGAAAGTATAACTATTGGAATCCGATCTGAAGACGATCGCTTTATCCTTTGGACGATGTGAACTTTGAAGATGGTAGCCTCTGAAGAATGCAGCAACACTTTGGTAAGAACTCCTGATCTCTAGTGATGATTGATGTTGATTCTGATCTTTCTGATTTTCTGATCCCCCCTATGAAGGACTTGAAACTCTATTTATAGAGTTCTGGAAATAACTAATTTTTAGTTATTCTGGATTGCGCCGGATGGATTACGCAGACATTGGACTACGCAAGCAGCGAACTGCGCTGGCAGTTACTCGATCGTGGACCAACTGTATGAGACGTGTGGCATTGTTTCATTGAAATACGCTTGGTCGTGTACAGACGGTTGTCACGTGGTGAGCAATTGATGGCATGTAGGCCACGTGTAAATTGTCAGTTATCTTGATAGATTGTGCCACATGAACTGCGCTGGCTTCAGACTACGCTAAGATTAAACTGTGCTACAAGGAACATGGCAGACTGTACTTCGATTGGGTTGGTAGCTTGCGATGGCTGTACAGCTGTCCTCGAGCACTGTACTGTACGAGAAACGAATAGTTTCCTCGTTCTTCGGGCTGTCAGCTGTTAGAAGATCTGATTTTCTGTCAGATAATGATGACGCGGCCACGTCAGCTAGCACATTTGGATGTGTGCGCAGTTCAGCTTGTGCAGTTGAGTTGTTGTACAATCTATTTCCTGCCCAATTCATTTGAAGAGTGCACAATTTGATTTTTATTGCTTTTTTGATGGGTACAACTTAATTTTTAGGACCTACAAGACCCCCTTCAAAGTTTTCGAAATTTGAAAATATTCAAAGTTTTGAAATACTTTGAATTTTGAACTTAAAATCAAGTTGCGCAAGTGATGCCTTGACCGTGCGTTTGGAGGAATCAGCTCCTAATTTTTTGGCACAATCTGAGGTGACTGTTACTTTAGAAAAACTGTAATAGTTTTCGTTCTTATTTCTTTCATTCTTTACTTGTTTCCAACTGTTCAAGAGAGAAAAGTTTCTGTGCCAACTCCGACCACTTCTCCTTCATCTCCGTCGACATCAATGGCCCCAAAACATTCAGCCACCGAGAAGGGCAAAGCCCCCGCTGAGTCTTCGACTCGGGTTGTAGCCCGAATTTCTCGTCATGAAGTCGGTCACCCTGCGCTGTAAGGTAGATGATGAACTCGATCAAAAACCCTTTTTAGGGTTCTTTGACATTGTCGAACCTTCATACCTATCTCTTTTTAGAGATTTGATGGTATTGCGCTGCCCTGTTTAGGGTTTTGGTTACACAAACACAATAGTTTTCATTTTTCTAAAAACTATATTCTTGTGCAATCGGTTAGAAAGCGCTGGCAAATGTTCAGCACAATCTATCGATTTGCGCAAGTCTGTCCAGCGCAAACTGATGCCTTGTGCAAGTGAGTTAGCGCAATCTGATGACTTACGCAAGTGGATGAGTTGTCACAACTGGATATTTTGCGCATGTAGGCTATATTAGCGCAATCTAATGCTATGTACATAGCACAATCTGACACTTGTGCAATTTGCTGATTTTTGAACAGACTCTTTGACTTTGTATGTACTGAATTTTGTCTCTTTGTTTGATGCAGTTAATCTCAGGAAAGACCCAGAATATGAGATCTTTGCAGGGACTTTAGCTAAACCTGAGTTTAAAGAGAATCTTTTCCATGTAACATTTCCTCAGTATGCCCTACCATCGTCTCGACAAGCCATCCTAACAGCACAAGACAATGAAACATTACTGAGTCTAATGAACGGGCAGCCTCTGCAAACTGCTGATGCCAGTATACATAAGAAGCATCTGTTTTTGTTTGGTGAGGCTCTTGATAAGAGTTCTCAGCCTAGGCCTCGAGTTGAACAGAGACTTTTCTAGAGAGGCAAGAAAAGGATACTTTTACCAGATATTGCCAGATGCCTCCCCCTATCTCGCTATGCCTTTGCAAGCTATCCCAGGAGAATGGACTAGGATATAACTCTTCTTCAACAAGCCAGAACAGGGAACATTTGTGTGAAGAAAGGACCAAACAACAAGGACATGTTTTACAGTTCCTCGGAACGTCACAGCTCCTTGCTCAGAGGACTGAAACCTGGGTGCATTCCACCAGAGAACTCCTCCCTTCTGCTGCCGTCAGGACGCCGATATTCGCAAACGAGTTTATGAAGGTTGAAGGAAGATATCCAGATCAAGACATCCGATTGACAGGTCTTGTTAATCCGGATAACAAGAGATAGAATTGTATAGCCAATTGGATATTAGCTCAATTCGAAGAAAAGCTCAAGGAGATTGAGCTGTACCAGCCGGTGTATTCTACCATTTACGGCTTCCAACCCAATCCTCACCTATTCCTTGCTTTGGCAGAGAGGTACAACTTCAGAACAGGGACTTTTATGACGCCCTATGGGGAGATCGGACTGGCTCTTCACGAGATGAAGTACATCTCGAGTCTGCCAATGGGGAATATGTCTTATGAGGAATTTGTCCCTACCAATGACGAGTTGGACAAACTTCGTCAGGAGAACGCTGATATGGTGGCTGTCTTCGAGGAGCTCTTGTGCCACTACAAAATCTGTTCCTTGTATTACAAGAGCGGTTCATCAGGCACCTGCTACTCGACAAAATGGTTACCATATCTCTTACTTAACCACATTATGGAGAAGAAAACCAAGGAACACGACAATTGTAAACCCAACTTTTTTAAACCACTCAGCAGCAGTGAAGTGATTGGGTTGATGGAGGAGAATAAGGAGATGGATATTAAGATCGATGATGATCTTTAATATCCTCCTTTCAAGACAGGAGATAGTATTGAAAGTTTCATGATGATGGGCTATAGGCCCATGTCAAAGGAAGCCCAGCTGGCAGGTTTTCTTACCTACTGGCTCCGACGATTCGTCGTCCCTAGAGCGAGCGTCGTCGATCGCTTTCATCGATGCGTGCTATTTGCTACCGTCCGTTTAGTCTTTGGCTATCGGATGGATCTCTTGTCAACAGTGACTTGCCGAGTGAACGATGGCCTCCGCCTTTTTGTAGATTCGATGCTCAAAGGGAAAGGTAAGAAAGGTAGCTTTCCGCGGCTAGAGCTGCTATATACATACTTATTTGGATGGCTACTTCTGCACTATCCTGCTCTGATGAATCCCGATATGGGAGCGGTAAGTGGCAGCTTCTTAAGGAGATTCTCCAGAAGCAAATGGATATACACCAGTTTAAGAGATTGCAGACGTGCTCTGAATCTCGGAAAGGGGTGGAACTTCTATTGTGTTCCCCCTCCAGCTGGCTATGAGCACATGTCTTCAGATCTGGTCGACTCTGGGAGGCAGCCTTCGGGTCATGCAGTTTTTGATTGGCTGAGGACAATCAGGCCGTCACACCTGGTCTACAGATTTGAAGACGAATGTTATTTGGAGCCGTATCTTCCCAGCCGTTTTGTCCATCAATTCGGCTATGACCAGTTTCATGTAGGCAACGCCAATCATGTGCCTACAAGGAAAAGGTTATCTGATTGATGGAGCCCGGGCTTGGGCTTATTATAATGCTCGAGACACAAGAACAACATTCTCGACGCCGATGAAGAGTGACCATGGTCCTCGGATGCTGTATACATATTCTCTTTTCTATACATCCGTGAATACCTTTGCCAAAAAATTCAGTCTCGCCGACAGCTTTGCGACAGCAGCCCGATTAAAGAAGGGAGCGTCTGTTATATCGGCTCCTGGCAATGATGAAGAGCGTGAACCGGCCGATGCACCGTTGGAAGCTTCGAGGGAAGCCAACTTCCCTGAAAAAGTCGACGAACCATTGTGCGTCTCCCTGAAGGTTGTCAAATCTCCAGCCAAGGAGAGGAAAAGAAGGATAGAAGAACCTTCTTTCCCCGTTGCTAAGGAGAAGCTTGTCTTGGAATCATCGGAAAGGGTTACGACCCGATCACAATCTCGGCAGCAGGCCGAGTCAATTCAAAGAGAAGAGACGGCGACCCCGACCTCTATCCAAAGACAAGACAATGTTATAGATGTAGAGAGTCCAGAGAGACCTCTACACAGAAAGAAAATAGTCTTCAAGAGAAAGAAAGTAGTTACTCCAAGACCAATGTCATCGGTCGTAGCTAGTGCTATTGTCGGAATCACAATGTCATCCCCTACACCTATCCCTGAGCCCGAAGCTTTCAGTCCAGAGAGGAGGAATGATTTTGTAGACACCAGGGAGGAGGTCCTGGAGAAAGAGGATGAAGTGGTGCGATCTCCTACACTTGCAGTGGAGACAACCCAGCTTCCAGCTACACCGAGAACACTTCGTGATGAAGAAGATCGATTAATGATCGATGCTCTGAACGACTGCGACTTCGGCCTCCATGATAATGTGGATTCGATCGCAGCAACTGATAGTGGAGCACGAAAGGAGAGCACAAGTGATGAAGTTTCATCAGCAGAGGTTGTTGATGATACACTGAATCCAGAGGAGGACGCTGATGTCCATATATCCCCATAAGCTGTTGATGACACATTGAATCCAGAAGAGGATGTTGATGTGCATGTATCTCCAGAAAAGAATGTGGGTGAAGAAGTAGCACCTGAGGAAATTACTACTACTGATCCCAAAGGTATTGAATGATATTATCAATCTTCTTTTCATAGATTAAATGGCTGACATCTATATTTTTATCCATGCAGAAGTTGAATCCTCTCCAATTCCTCCAACATGCACTGACATAGTGCCAATAAAGGAGATAGCCAGCGGTAGCAGACATTTTTCGGGTGGCTCCGAAGCAGGTAGTAGCCAGGAAGTAATGTCTGAGGCTACTTCTGTGAGGTTGCAACTCGTGTCAGCAGAGGACAAACTCGTCCCTGGACCTAGAAATGGTAAGATCACTCTTACTTTTGATCCTTCTCGATAGTTGCTAATGACAGCCAGCTGATGGTATCTGTCTGATTTTGCAGAGGAACACCTGGGAGGTGCGACTAGCTCTACCATGGCTCCATTATCCAAAGAGACCTCCACTCATATGCAAGAAGCTGAACGTCCATCTGCACAGGCACCTGCTGCTTCGACATCCATGGGAGTAGCTGCTACTCCTGGTGCTATTGCCACTAACAGATTCATAATCGGTTCCTTTACCAACATTTTCTTCAATTCACTAGGACCCTTAGTAGAGAGAGTAATGGGGAAAGAAGATATTGGTTTCATAACTGTTAGAGGTCCAACCTCTTATCTGATAGCTGTCATCCGGAGTCAAGGTATGAAGCGCAAGCTGCTTACCTTGAACACATCTTGGATGAGCTAGAGGAATCGATTAAGATCTACAAAGATCTGAATCGGAGGAAGATGGAGCCTTTGGTACAGGCCGAGTTTGAGAGGATGTCACAAGAGGCTGCAGTTGCGAAGGTTGATTTCCATATTATATTGGACACTTTCACTGCCAAGTCTTCAGAATATAACTCTCAAATAGAGATAATAGCATCTGCTGCCAAGGAGAAGGAGAAGAAAGTTGCTGAACTAAAAGCAGAATCTGCCCGTCTTCAAGAAGAGTTGAGACTTGTTCAGCTTGCTCTGTAAGATGAGGCCACACAACATCAAGCTACAATTTAGCAACTGGACGCCCTGACCCAGGAAAGAGATGAATATGTCACAACTCATCAAGCTGAAATCTCTCGCAGACTAGTAACTCTATCGACTTTCGACGATAAGTCTGGAATAGAGGAAGCTAGGAGGCGGGTGATGGATTCTTGTGAGGAGCGACTGTAAACTTTAAAGCAGCAGATGACTAGCTTGATGACCCCGCCAGCAGAATAGAAAGACTTTTTGTATCTTCAATTTTTGTGACATGTAATTTTGTAATGTCTTAATTTTGATCAATAAAAAGACATTTTCTCTGTGGCTCTATTATTTATTGCATATCTTATTCAGATATAAATAATAGCGATAGAAAATATATTCAGAGGTGCAAGACATGATATATTTCTTTATTTTAGAAAATAATTATATTCATTATATCTGCTCAGAGGTAATGTGGACATGGCAGAATATAATTTATTGAATATCATTATTTCAGTAGACAACTTAATCAAAGACAACGAATACATGACAAGTTGCTGATATGAACAAAATAGATAAATCATCAAAATGTGGAAACGAAATGAATCGTCAGTATGAACGAATGGACCGTCAAAGGAAATGGAATGAACGGATGAACCGTCAGATAGATGAAATGAACGGACGAACCGTCAAGCGAATATAATGAACGGGCGAACCGTCGGATGAATGTAATGAACGGGCGAACCATCGGATGAATGTAATGAACGGGCGAACCGTCGGATGAATGTGATGAATGGGCGAACCGTCAGATGAATGTGATGAACGGGCGAACCGTCGGATGAATGTGATGAACGGGCGAACCGTCAGATGAATGTGATGAACGGACAGAAAATCAGATAGAACGATCACTTTCACTTTTCCACATAAAGATGTCGTCATGCATCCAAGAAGGCTGAGATCGCCCCAAAGGTTGAACCGTTTACTGAAGAACGTCCAGTCGAGCCGGCCCAGCCAAAGCAGACAGAGGCAGGCAAAGGTTCGTCTGTACCCAAACCGCCAAGGGACATCTTGGACTTCCTTCTTGAACCAGGGACGACGAAGGAAGAAGAGGCCATGAGGATGGCTGCTTGCAAATTCCTGGTGGGTTCGAGCAAGAATGTTTTCGGCTCTTTTGCTGATTATGTTTTTGAGAAGGACGGTAGTGGTCCTCATCCTAATTTTGAGAAGGATGATAGTAACCTTCCTTGATATTATGTACTATCATTCATGATAAAATAAAATCAATTTTATTTATGAACTTGTCTGATGATTACAAGCAATGTCTTTTACATTTATACATAATACTTTTTGAGGAACTTGCTATTGATGGGAATCATTACAACTCGACCATCCAGTTCTGTGAGTTGATAGGCTCTATTTGAGAAAACTTTGCTCACGATATATGGCCCTTCCTACTTCGCATCAAACTTGCCCTTGCTCATGTGAGTCATAGTCATAGGATGTCTGACGGTTAGAACGAGTTCTCCTTTCTGAAAGGCTCTGACCTTAACTTTGCGATTGAAGGTCTTTGAGATACGGGCTTGGTATAACTCAATATGCTGTTGAGCCAATAGCCATTTCTCGTCGAGCACTTCCAATTCTTGGAGTCGAAGAAGGTCGTTGTTCTCTATAGTGAGCTCATTGGCGATGGTAATCCTTAAAGATGGAATTTGAAGTTCCAGGGGTAGAACTGCTTCACAGCCGTACACCAAAGAGAAGGGTGTATAGCCTGTAGGGTTACGGACCGTAGTACGATAGGCCCATAGACATTCTCCAAGCTTTTTACTCCAGTTTTGTTTGTTAGTAGACACAAACTTCTTAAGGAGCTTGATGATAGCCTTGTTGAAAGCTTCAGCCAAGCCATTAGCAGCAGGATTTTAAGCTGTCGAAGCGACATTGTCAATCCGATGATTGTCACAGAACCTTATGAACTTTTGACTGATGAACTGAGGTCCATTGTCATGAATGATTCGTCAAGATACACCAAATCTATAGATGACATGGTGTTTGACGAAATTGATGACACTGCTGGCCTTGACTTCTGCTAAGGGTATAGCTTCGGCCCATTTGGAGAAGTAGTCGGTTATTGCCAGTAAGAACCGATGTCCTCTAGAAAAAAGAGGATTGATAGGACCTATAATGTCCATGCCCCATGCTTCAAAAGGCCAGGAAGCAGCAGTGGGATGAAGGAATTCTGATAGTCGATGAAAAAAGTCTGCATGGATTTGACAAGCTTGACATTTCTTTGCATATTCGATGGCATCAGATACCATAGAGGGCCAGTAGTAACCCATGCGTCGGATACGATCCTGTAGTTTAGGACCAGGTTGATGTCCTCTACAGATACTGTCATGAGCTTTACGCAATACTTGCTTTGCTTCATCACCAGCAAGATAGCGCAAGAGTAGGCCGTCATAAGTCTGCCGATAAAGAGTTTTGGTGGTCTAATTGTAGTAGAATCGCAGAGACCGTCGATGAATACTCGTAACTTCCTTGGGATCTTCAGAAAGTATGTCATGAACTACGAAGTTGATGAAGGGAGCTCTCCAATCTTCACTAATAACATTGGCTTTAGTAAGACGACTGAACTCGATATTACGATTATTTTCGATGCAGAACAATTCCCAATTAGAGACGACCACCACCTGCTATCTTTTGATAGGGATAGCTAAGACTGCTGTAAGATTGGCCAAAGCATCTGCTTCAGTATTGCAAGCTCGACAGACATATTCGATAAAGAAGGCTTTGAATGATGTAGCCATGCTGATTGCCACTTCATGATAAGGCACTAGATCTTTATGACGAACTTCATAGGTTCCTCTAACCTGGTTAACAACCAGCTTGGAGTCGCCATAGACTTCAAGATATTCGACGTGTAGTTGTTTAGCTAACTGAAGGCCAATGAGAAGAGCGTTGTATTCTGCTACGTTGTTGGAGCAGGGTTCATCTAGGGAGTAGGCTCTTTGGATAGTTGACCCATCTGGAGAAACAAAAACAACTCCAACTCTTGCGACAATGGCATCATTGGGTCCAATCCTGGATGCACCGTCAAAGAATAGATGCCAAGTAGGAAATTCTTCGGAGATCATATTTGATTCCAATGTCTCGTCTGGAATTTCATTATAAAGTTTGGATGTCTCTGGTACAGGATGAGCTGCTAAAAAGTCAGCCAGCGCTTGACCTTTGACAGACTTTTGTGGAACATATACCATGTCATATTGGGCTAGAAGAATGGCCCATGTAGCCAGCCAAGAATTGAGTGTGCTAGGCTTCTTCATCAGTACCCGAAGAGGATTAACTCGGGAAATGACATGAATAGTTTGGCCAATGATGTAATGCCTCGTCTTTTGAACAACAAACATAAGAGCTAGGCATTCTTTTTCAACCGGACTATAACGATGTTCGGCACCAATCATAGTACGACTAAGATAGTAGATGGCTTGTTCATGGCCTTCTTTATTCTTTTGGGCAAGTAAAGCACCCAACGAATGATCCATAGCACGGACATACATTAAGAATGGTATGCCAGAGATTGGTGGCACCAAGACTGGTGGGTTCATGAGATATCGTTTTATGTCGTCAAACGCTCGTTGACATTCTTCAGTCCAAATGAAAGATACACCCTTCTTCATTAGCTGAGTAAATGGTCTGCAGTGTCCAGACAAATTCGAAATGAATCTCCTGATGTACGTAAGTCGACCTTGGAATCCTCGTAGCTCTTTTTGGTTGCATAGAGGACGTATCTCTTGAATGGCTTTGATCTTCTCGGGATCCACTTGTATACCTTTAGAGGTAATGACGAAGCCAATAAATTTTCCACTAGAGACACCTAAGAATGACTTGGTGGGATTCATTTTGAGTTAATGTTGGCGCATCAGATTGAAGATTGTTCTCAAGTCTTGGATGTGATCTTCCTTTAGACGACTCTTGACAGCAATATCGTCTACATAGCATTCAACAGTCTTGCGAAGATGATCTCAAAAGATGGTACTCATGGCTCATTGGTAAGTTGCACCAGCGTTCTTGAGACCAAATGGCATTACGGTATAGCAGTAGACTCCGCGAGGAGTACGGAAAGAAGTATGTTTTTCATCTTCAGGATTCATCTGAATCTGATTGTATCCAGAGAATCCGTCCATGAAGAATATTTGCTCAAACCCACAGGTGTTGTCAATCATGACGTCTGTGATAGGAAGAAGAAATTCATCTTTTGGACATGCTTCATTAAGATCCCGAAAGTCGATGCAAACTCGAACTTTTTCGGTTTTCTTTAAAACTGGAACGACGTTGGCTACCCAATTTGGATGTTGTTCTTCTCGAATAAAGCCACAAGCGATGAGCTTCTTGACTTCATCGTCGATTGCGTCCATCATTTCTGGCTTGAAATGTCGTTGTTGCTGTTTGACTGATTTTGCATTAGGCAGGATATTCAATTTATGAGTAGCAACTTCGGGATCTAGACCTAGCATGTCTTCATAGCTCCAGGCAAAGACATCAATGTATTCTTGAATAAGAAGAATTAATTCTTGCTTATCTGCCTCTGGAAGGTTCTTGCTGATGAATATTGGATGAGGTGACCCGCTTTCTCCCACATCAATATGAAACAATTGATCTTCGGTAGGAGGTTCTCGTTGTTCGAATCAGAGTTCCCATTGGATATCCATTCGTTGAGCCCAAGGATCTATTTCGAGATTTTCTTCAATATCCTCGTCATATCCTTCTGGAAGTTCGATGGAGACCATGTTAGAAGATACGATCAATCGATGAACTTGACCGATGTTGGTGTCAGAATCCCATGATCTGGAATCAGAAGAGTTAGAGTGCTCTTCACTATCGGACTCGGAGACTGCTGGGGATAATACCGGAGGTGAAGTATATCCGAGACCTCTTTTAGTCCTGTTATAGTACATCTCTGATTTTCCTTTTGGAACAGCCGTACGGATAGGAGTTCTTCTACCCTTACTATAGTTGAGGCCATTCTTGAAGTCATAACCCATCTTTCGGATGATGTCTTTTGATTGTTGACTATAACGACGCAGTTGGAGATGCCCCGTATCGTTACTTTTGCTATCATCCGTATAGCTGAACTTTTGTTCTGGTCCTTTACTAAAAAGTATCGGACTCTCGTCTCTCTTTCGAGAAGGGACAACAAAGTATGAATCATCTGGGTGTTCGAGTAAGACTTTTGTTTGAAGAGACTGTACAACTCCCATTGTAAATGACTGAAAGCTATCTAACATATCCAAATAGCACTTAGCATGATAAATGACATCAGTATACTGGAAAGGAGATGCTTTTTCATTGATTTGTACATCTGTATTAACAACAGGACCTTTAGCCTTAGCAGGCTTGGTCAGATTGATTACAAGAGGGGGAGAAAAAGAACGTGGAGGAGGATTAGACTTATTACGACGGAAGTTGATAACAAGCGGCTCAGAGGAGGTGAGCTCCCTTTTATCCTTGTTATGAGATAAATCAATAACAAGTGGCTCAGAAGAGGTGAGCTGCCTTTTTTCCTTGTTATGACATAGGTCGATAACAAGTGGCTCAGAAGAGGTGAGCTCTCTTTGATCTTGACCACCATCAGTTGGCTGTTTTTGGGCTGGCAAGTGAATAGCCAATGGTTTGGAGGATTGAGGACGAGAAACACGCCCTTTGACAGGAATGATGAGAGTGTCATTAGGTACTGCTTCTTATTCTTCTTCAGTATCCAGAGCCAGTACTACCTTCATGAACTCATCCTTATACATGCGAGCATCGTTACAATATGCTTCGATGCCTTTGAATGGATAGAGATCCGCAACCTCTTTTTGAACCTCTCCATTGTCATCAACGTATTTGAAACATTGATGGAGAGTCGAAGGAACAATATTGTGCTCGTGAAGGAATGGTCTCCCCAACAGAGCATTGTAAGAACAACCATGGTTGTCTGTGATGTAGAAGGTCACCTTTGTGCAGAGATTGCCTATTTGGAGTTTTAGGCGAATTTTGGCCAGAGGTTCACTTCTTCCTTGGTTGAACCCCAGGATGGTGGTGATTGTACTGGAAAGACTATGCACTGGGATCTTCAGTCACTACAAGAAAATGTAGTATTTACGGTGCACAATTTACGGCGTGCAGTTGCTGCGCGTTGTAAATGATACTCATTTACGGCGTACAAATATGCATGTCGTAAAAAAGTTGAAATTTGTCTTTTTTATGGCGTGTTTGACAGGCACGCCGTAATTGAATACTCAATTACGGCATGTATTTTTGCGTGTTGTAAATGAGTCTGCAATTATGGCATGCATTTTTGCGCATTGTAAATGAGTCGACAATGACGGCATGCATATGTGCATGTTGTAAATAATAGGCTCATTTACGGCATGCATTAAAGCATGTTGTGGTTGAAAAATCATTTAATAAAACACTCCTCATCAAAGAAAATAAATCTGCAGCTTGCTTCTAAAATTTTGCCCTAAGGAACTATTCCCTCTTTCAACTTTTATTTCCCACCAAAAAATTTCCCCCTGTCAAAATTTTCTCCCTCCAAAAATTTGCCCTAAGGAACTATTCCCTCTTTCAGCTTTTATTTCCCACCAAAAAATTTCTACTGTCAAAATTTCCCCTACAGCTTCTAATTAGTTTTATTTCCCCTACAGCTTGTTCTTTTGCCCTAAGTTTTATTTTCCCTACAGCTTTTCTTTTCCTTTTCCACAACTATCCCCCCCTCCCCCCCCTCCCCCCCCCCCCCGCGGCTCCAGAAAGGAGATCAAGCCCCCCCGCCCGCTCGCTGCTCCAGAAGGGAGATCAAGCCCCCCCCCGGCCCCCCGTGGCTCCAGAAGGGAGATCAAGCCCCCCCTCCGCCCCCCCGCGGCTCCAGAAGGGAGATCAAGCCCCCCCCCGCCCCCCCCCGCGGCTCCAGAAGGGAGATCAAGCCCCCCCCCCCCGCCCCCCCGCGGCTCCAGAAGGGAGATCAAGCCCCCCCCCCCCCCCCCGCCCCCCCCCCCCGTGGCTCCAGAAGGGAGATCAAGCCCCCCCGACCCCCCCCCCCCCGCGGCTCCAGAAGGGAGATCAAGACCCCCCACCCCCCCGCGGTTCCAGAAGGGAGATCAAGCCTCCCCGTCCCCCCGCGGCTCCAGACGGGAGATCAAGCGCCCCCCCCCCCCGATCTAACAAAATTTGCCCGAAGTTTTTCTTTGGCAGAAGGGAGATCAAGCCGAAGGGGATCGGTAGATTTACTTCTTCTCCAGGTTCGAATTTCTTTTTCATAACTCGATCTCATCTTCTTTCTTCAGATCTTGAATTATTTATTCTTCATTTTAGTTTTTAATATGATTTTTAAAATGATAGTTTTATTAGAAATCCTTTTGCACCCGATCTCGCTAATGACCCCAATTTCTGGAACATTAAGAGTAAATTGATGGATCTTGATTTTTTTTACACCCGATCTCCATCAGCGTGGTTGATCGATCTCTACTATGCTTCTCTATCCTTCGTAAACTGATATTATTATGTTTGCTTCTAGCAATGCATATCGATCTCCATCAGCGTGGTTGATGGATCTTGATTTCTGGAACATTTACTTCTTCTCCAGTTTTTTTTAACACCCCAATTTCTGGAACATTAAGAGTAAACTGATATTATTATGTTTTCTTCTATCAATGAATATCGATTCATTTTAGAATAGACTAATATTATTATTAATTTTTTAGGTGTTAACAGACTACTGCAAATGGGTTCGAAAGAGTAGCAAACATCTTTTATTACTTTGTAAGTATGATTTAGTTCTATATCTTTTGTATCCACTACTTTTTTAACATTAAACATATTCTGTTATTGTATTTTTTACTATCTTAAAAAATATATTTGTAGAATTTCTATATTAAAGTTAAGGAGGATCTCCAAAGAAAATAGAGACATCATGGATAAAAGTTGGATACATCTATCAAGGTTATTTTTAAAACTCCTAACCTATATAATCTTATGGATATACATAGTGTGTCATTTCTTTGTAAAAAAATATTGATTTTTTTTTCTTCTGCTTCTCTTGTTTTGTTTTTTTTTTGTTTCTTTAGAACTTGTAAAGACTATCATGATGGTGCAAAGAGATTTGTGGATATGGTTCAAGCAAGTAATGTGGATCTACAAAAGACTCAATGTCCTTGCAGCCGTTGTATGAACCTACAATACCATAATTTTGATACCATATATGATCACTTGGTCATAAATGGTATGCATCCTCGTTAAACTACATGGGTCTTTCATGGAGAAAAGCCAAATACATTAGAAGATGGAAATGTAGCGTTTCTAGAGACCTATAACATGTACAAACACTACAAAAAATTTGCGAAATAGCAACTGATTTTTTAGTCGCTAAATAAGAACTTTCAGTCGGTAAAGTCAAATAGCGACTAACCAGCGACTAAACAATTTCGTCGGTGGAAGCATCGTTGCTACCAAAATTCAGTCGCTAGTTAGTCGCTGTAGCGACTAACCAGCGACTAAACTAGCGACTTCTTTTAGCGACTAACTTACAACCACAGTTTTAGTCGCTGGGTTTGCGACTAACTGGCGACTCCTTAGCGAGTAACCCTTTGAATTATGGACTCTTAGCAGCAGATAGCTTAGTCTCCGGTTAGTCGCCCGATATTCGCTGGTTTGTCGCTGGTTGGTCGCCAGTTAGTCGCCATCCTTTTTTCCTCCAGTTTATAGTCGCTGTTTTGTCGCCAGTTAGTCGCTATGGAGTAATGAATTGCTTTTTTTTTCTTGTTTTGTAAGAATAATGCTATGCACATCTTTTAAGAGTAATATAAACAAGTCAACAGCACACAAAATACAGTAAAATCAATTTTTCACCCCACAATCATTACCAATGATGTAAACAAAATTAATAGCATACATAAAATACACAAACAAAAAGCTTAGATATCATATATAGTCATGTCCATTCGTATCCAACATTCGACTATACATCATCCATACAAAAATGACAAACTAATACAAATACAAAAGAGTATGACACGACAGTGATACAAAAGCACAAAAGTCAAGTTGACGGTGGTTGCATGCTTCCCATAAACTGTGTCATGAACGTAACTAATGCTTGTTGCTGGCTCGTCGTAAAAATAGGAGCTGGAACAGAAGTAGTAGTAGGAGCAACCGATTGAGATGTAGCTGGAGGAGCAATAGATGGAGACGTAGCCAGAGTAGCAACGGATGGTACAATAGCCGGAGTAAAGGAAGGAGGAGCAGGAGGAGGAGGAACAGTCAAAGTACCGGAAGGAGCAGCAGTACCATCACGAGCACTAGTAGAAGACACCATCTCCATAACATGTTTCAGTTGTCTCTGAAAATCGAACATCATGGTAGTCATCTGCTCCATAGTAAGAAAGCTTGTAGAAGGAGCAGCAGGATCGGCAGTAGACTGTGCAGGTGGAAGAGCTCTTGAGTATAACGACGGTTGCAATGCTAATGACCCGGTACCGTACACGTTACCGCCCTTTCCTCTCCCAACAGCCTGTATCTACAAGTCATTCCTCTTGGAGGGCATATGTGGCCTACTAGTACCAGCCGCCCCCCCTTTCTGATCAGCAGCCTCATGAGACTCCAATTTCTCGTAGGCCTCCTGTACATATAAAAGTATCATGAATATATTACAACTGAACTACATATGAGAAATTACAATCCATATACTTAATTGATAAGTAAAGAAGCTCTAAAAGGGTATGTCACTTATTTGCCAATCAATGTATGCAACTATATATAACCCATTAATAACGTAAATTAAATGAAAACGTCAATTTAAATCAACTAAATAAGTGCATTCTTGAATAATAAAGCAATAAGTATAACCAAGAAACCTTACCAAGCAATTGTGGTGAATATTGAATAGTCCCATTATAGATGACATGTTGAGATCAGATGGTATGCAATCCCTTTCTAGTGAAAAACTTTATATGAACTCTAGTTTGGTGTTCACCCAGAAATTTCATGTATCAATGATGATAATAAAATTTGCAAGAATAGAGTTAAAGAGATCCTTTGCTGCATTAACCTTACCAACTTGAAACATTCCTTCAATTTAAATATTGAAGGTCCTAGCTTCCAGTTTTCAATTCCTTATAACTATTATATGGTAGGTGTGGAGTTATAAGGAAGTTCCAGAAGCAATCATTTTATCTCTGTATTTCTTTTGCATTAGCAACTCTTCCATCTTGGTATGATCCTGTCATTTGCAAGAATAGAGTTAAAGAGATCACAGTCATTTGCAAGAATAGAGTTAAAGAGATCCTTTGCTGCATTAACCATACCAACTTGAAAAATTCCTTCAAATAAAATATTGAAGGTCCTAGCTTCCAGTTTTTCCTTATAACATGATATAGTTTTGAACACAAAGGGATAACTGAACACAAAGGGATGTTCAAGACTAGGATTGAGATATCATACCAATGAGACATACTTGCAACTTTATTCATGGATACAGGAAAACAGGGGAAATCTCATATCAAAGTCTAATGGTAACCAAGCAGCCTCAAAAAAATACAATTTCCATACTGGTACCCAAGTCGAATATGATACCAGGCCTCCTCTCTGCTACAGGTGTAGACATGGGTCCAAGTATCAGTTGTTGCTAAGGTTGGTTGGGTTTAGGATCAGATACTTAAGGTTATACTCGATTCACCCTATACTAACCTCTTATAATCTCTACTAATACACCCTTAGTATTTAGGATTTAGCTTCAATCTTGTCACAGGACCCTCCCTTGCCCCTACAGTTGTGATATGATAGTTACACATGTTTACAACTGTGATTCGTGTGTATCCCATTATTCTTCTGTTACTTGGTTAATGGCACAACCCGATACGCTCAGGTATTGCCTATAGCTTACTGGTTTTGCTACCAATCAATCTCAATGAAGAGTTATGACTCCTGAGGAAGGGCAGAAAGCCAGAAAGGATTGTATGATGTGGGTGATAGTCGTCACTGAGTTGAGAAATTTTGAATGGAAACATGGACCAAGAAGTATGGGAGAAAGGTCATGCTATCAGCTAACTTAATATGCCATCTACCCCCCCCCCCTTTTTCTAACACTCTTCCAATTTTTACATCGAATGCAAAAGACTGTTAGGATAGGTTCAAATAGAAGAAGGATTTGAATTCTTCTAATCTGCTATTTGAGTTTAACTCAAAACAGGGTTTAATCCTCTGCTACCGCAGTTTCACTCAAACGTAATTATTATAAGAATAAACCAACAACTTATTGATTTAGCAAAGGTCGACTAAACTTTTGATAAAATGTTCAAAGACAAGTAAATACTTACAAATGCTTTGGAAGCCCGTTCGTCTACTAACTTCCCATCCTTCCTTCTCTTATGGGTACGTTCGAATATCTTGGGAAAGTCGACAGTACTCGTATCTAAGCCTGCCTTAGCAGCCTCCTCGCACTGTAAAAATTAATTCTATGAGATATACATAAATAATGAAAAAAATAATTTTATTAATGATTTTATATACCATCCGTCGAAAATGTTCGGAGGTCGGAATCGATCCACCAGTGTGGAGACCAGCCTTAGCACGAGCTGCCTTTGCCCTGTCCGACCTGATCTTGTACTCAGGTTTGGCCATATCCTCTTTCATCTTCTTCCAATATCCCTCTTTCAGCCAATCCTTGCGCTTGTTTTCATCATGGGCCGCAAAAGCCTTCTGGTCACTTACCATATCCCCTAGCCTTTTTCCGGCAACCGACTTATAACATTTTTTTATCTCTACCTCTCTGTGGTCCGGCCACCAGTAGCTCTTCTGCAAATTAAAATAGAAAATCATAAATTATTACAGATTAAAATTTAGAATAACAATAATATAAACTATGAGCTCCGGTATATAAACTATGACTAAAAAACTGTTACAAATGTTTCATTGTCATATCTTTAGTATAAACAATAAGGGAAAAAACTTGGTTTGGGGGGTTCAATGATCTTGCCAGTACTTCTAAAATTTTAAAATAGCTTAGCCTCCCATTGAGGGAGTACAGAGGCTCTCAGATGAGGAACAACATGTAATAAAGAAAAGGCAAGTTATGAAGGATAAAGGCAAGTTATGATAAAGGCAAGTTATGAAGGATACATAGGACACGATATTAAAGAAACTGAGCTCAACATAATCTTCAAAACCAATACCTAGAGACCAATTAGCAAATGAGGACTCCAGCCAATATAACCATTTTCAATATTGAAAACTTAGCTAGGAAACAACACAAGCAGCAAAGGTTGAAACTAGCAGAAACACACGCATCATAGTATCAGATACTGAGAGTATAAAAAAAAGCTTAAAGCATGGAACATACACCCAATAACACAGGCAACAAAGTATTTATTAGATACACAAAAGTAGAGTTTCAGAAAAGCTTAAAGCAGGGAACATACATCCAAAAATACTACCAGGAAACAAGTGCGTAGCATGATTCCAAATCAGGATAGTGAAGAGGCATATGTAGAACAAGTGCTCTATAGATTCTTCTGTTGGACATAAAGCACATTCCTTGAGCAAATAATACCATACATGGACATAAATTTTTAGAATTAATTAGAACATGCCCTCAACATATCAAGCCAAATGTATTTCTTCGACTTCGGTATAGACCTAAAATTTAAGTAAGGCCCATGAAAATTTCCTCGTATGAGCTCTCCAAGCTCAATTCCAGCTCTAAGGGGAAGAACCTAAGAATAAACAAATAATACAATTAGAAATAAATAATAAAAAGGCAATAAATGAATATACAATAATTTATTATTATTTTACTTACGCTTTTCCATCGGGCCATAGCTCTATGCGTGTTTCATTAGCAGGCCTCTCTGGTGAACTGGGGGGGTCCAGACAACCTGGACGTCGGTAATATGCTCCATTTGGCAAAAACAAAAGATCGGGATACATATTCACTTCAGTAGTCATAGATGCAGAGGGAAGAAAAGATGACGTGCCTCCAGAGGGATGAGAAATTGGCGTGCCTCCAGAGGGAAGAAAAGATGGCGTGCCTCCAACCGATGATGGAGTAGGCTGTGGGGACAACCCGTCATCTGCCATAATGACTGAAATAACGTATAGGCAACTCTAGAGGGGGGTGAATAGAGTTTGTGTCGATGATCACCAAATAAAAATTAACTCTATATCACCTCCACAAAATAACTATTAAGATAGTAAATAAATCAGAGAAAAATGCGGAAGTAAATCAAGATCAGAAGAGCATACGCAAACACAGCAGTTTTAACCTGGTTTCCCTCGTGGAGGACTAGTCCAGGCCTGAGAACTCTAGCTCATGATTGAAATCCACTATTTGTGAAATAGTGTACAACCACGTGCCATTACTCAGAAGAGCACGCCAACTTCTTACAGATTCGCAGGTGGCGAAACTTGGAATTGTCCAAGTGACTTTTTTTTCCCTCTTGCACACAACTTCTAGTTGATATCGTACTGAGCACCTTGGGATAAGGAGAGTTGTGGCTTAGGAGATATGGAAGAACGAGGCTTGGAGTAGTAGAGCTTAGAAAGCTTGAATATTTGAAGGTAAGAGATGATTTGAAATGAAGGAATTCAAGCTCTATTTATACTACTCTGGGGAGGCAGAATTTGGCCAGAATTCTGCCCCAAGAATTCAAATTTTCGAACGTTGGATAGCTTGTAGCAAGCAGGCCCTAAAAATCAGAGTGCTGGAAATCAGGGGACAGAGTTCAGCCCGAACTCTGTGTGGAGGCAGAGTTCGGCCCAAACTCTGTCTCCAGAAGACAGAATTGGTCCATTGGGCTTTTGGGCTTTGTGGAGCTTGGGCTTGGTTCAGGAATTGGTCGGTTTGAATGATAGAGCTTTGGAGAGATATGTCTAAGGGTTGAGATGACTCAGTGCGACTCAACGTACATATTCTCCTAGACTCAATAAAATGAAGATTACAGACTTGGAACAAATAGGAAAACCAAGAGCCCTTTTGATGACGCCTTTCTTCTGATATTTGAGCAGTACTGAAGACGTCTTTTTCCTTGACAGCAGTCGTCCGAAGATAAACAGATCTGGAAATCTCTTTTCCCGATGCGAGGCCCCAGATAGGTCGCTAGGCGGTTCGGAGAAATCTCTTTGTTTGACGCCGATTGGTCCATCTTGAATTCTTCATTGCCTATGTCCTGGTTTGATCATGTTTGATTATGCTTATTGCATGTCTACAAATACATGTTAGGCCAGCAAAATATATTGCAGTACGATACAAGCATAGCAATATAATATAGGACAATTAGCATAATTCTAAGCAAAATATCATGCATAGCAAAATAATATAGGACAATTAGGACAAAGCTAAGTTTAAGTAGCAACATGATAGTGAGTATATGAATATTAGTGACATTATTATGTTAAACTTAACTGATTAGCCATATTCAAAAACATGATGTAATCATTAGGCCAATAAATGACGTCGTCCTCTGATGCTCCTCCAATTTGTTGCTCTGGAGTGGATGGGGTAGGTCGAGAGGAACCTCCGCGGAGGCGGCGACGACCTCGGTTCGTTATATAGGTAAGATCTGTCCATTTATAAAAAAATAATAGTATAAGTAACATGGATCAAGTACAAAGAGTTTATATCAAACATGTCCATGCTACAAAGTATTTGAAGACCCAAGATATTCAGGCCATATATACAAAAAAGACCATATTTGATATATAAAAACATGGCAGTGATATATAAAAACTGCCACTTAAAACTGGGCATTGATATATACAAAGAAGACCATATCAAACATGTCCATAACCCTCAAATCTAGCCATAACCTTCAAACATGGACAATTATATATACAAACCAACAGTGCAAAATCTAAAAGAATTCAAATAGGACACGTATGGGCTCAGAGTAAAATAGGCAATGTAAAATAAATAACCCAATAAACTGCCATAATTAAATTAAACCAACATAGCCACAAAACTAAACCAACATAGCCACAAAATTGAGTATCTAGCATGTTTCAACATCCAAAAAACTGAACCAACATAGCCACATAACTAAACCAACATAGCCCTATGTCCACATCATAGACTGTGTAATCATTTTAAAAACCGCAGAAGACTGAACCAACATAGCACAATGTATCATTTGAAAATTGATACACAAAATGAAGAATGTATCATTGAGCAAATATATGTCCTCATCATAGCCCTGTGTTATCATTCAAAAAATTGCAGAAGACTTATAAGGGAACTCCCATGTACTGGACTCTAACAAAGAGTTCATATCAAACATGTCCATGCTACAAAGTATTTGAAGACCCAAGATATTCAGGCCATATATACAAAAAAGACCACATTTGAAATATAAAAACATGACAGTGATATATAAAAACTGTAACGCCCCAGTCCCAAAATACATAGGACTAGGTACATCGACATGCCAGCTGTATACATACGAAGTATACTCCAATATATGAAAACCTCGTATGAATACATAAGCTGTAAAATGCAGTAGAACCATAATAACTAAATCTCATCCACTAGATAAATAAATGATATAAAAGCAACTTGAATTTGTCATGTATACAATCGTTGGGAGGAGACAAAGTCCACTACCAACCAAATTAAATATGGAAAAAATTTACAAGGAAAGAATTTAGCAAGCGAGAGCAATGGCGAGTCCAAGAGTAATCACCACGAAAGAAGGAATGGCCTTAGCTAGAGCACCTGCAAGAAATCACGGAACACACACCTGGCGAGATAACCAGGTCCTCAGAGGGACATAACAAGATACATCAACATGCCATATAACTGAATATATATACTATGTCATAAATCACAAGTAAAGTAAATGGTCACACTCGTAACAAGTTCCAATACCTCATCATCGAAACAGTGGACTACCCCTACAACCAAACAAGGACAAGGGGTAGTACACTATACCGCGATACAATATTGTCCCAAGCTACTAATGGAACGGGGTGATATGACATTGACGAGGGTTACCTAACCATCTAATGTGTTTATGCAGTAAGAACAAACCTTTAACGCATGAGCCCTGGCTGTAAATGGGATCGGCATAGTTCCCATATAGGGCACCAGGGGCCTACGTCCATAACGTTCGGGAAGCGTCAGAGGGCACCATGTGCAAGGGGCTACGTCCATAACGTTCTGGATAACGTCAGAGGGCACCTGGAGCCTGCGTCTCCGGCGGAGCGCACAGGTAATGAGGGAAGTGCATAGAAGCCCATACGTCAGGTAATGTTCTCCCCACCCAATGTACCTGTCATGTCGCATCCACGACCATGTACCTCTACTAACTGCTAAGTCTCCTAACACACCTCTACTAGCAGTTAGTCCTAACGCATGCGCATAGGGGATCAGCCCACACGCAAGAACCTCTACATGATACTAATCTCACACATCCTCGTGGTACAACTGTGTCAAGGTATATGCAATACACCACAACGGTAGTCTCTTAACTCTAAGTCCATATGCAATCAAAGGATAATAATAAAGTATATCTAATATCACTTTACAGACAATAAATCAAGAACTACAAGAACTGGAAATAATGAACAGTGATATGTAATAAAATGCAACTGAATATAAACAGTATAATGGCAAGGTATCTTGCCTGCGGTACGAGAAAGGCAAATCCAAGAGTAGCAAGTGTCAGCACCAAAAACTCACAAATCACAGATGACTCCAGTCGCTGAAACAAACATCAAAAATGATCTCGATGAAGAAGATATACCTAGGAAACGCCTGTCCAAAAGTCAAATTCTGGAACAAGGGCAAAATCGTAATTTCGGGTCAAAACGATATCCGCCGTTGGACCCGCTTTGCACCGAAATGCGCGCCAGAACCTACGGTCTCTAAAGTCGTCAAACTATATGTCTACGAATTTGTTTTGATGAGATGAACCCAACGGTATATCCAATTTTGGATTCCGGTGGGCCATGCACAAAATTGCCCGTTGAGTGAGATTGTGGGCCCGCCAAAATAGCGTCCCAACCAACGGTCTCAGAATCGGACTAAACTTGGCATACAGGACTAGAAAAATATTTCGAGTCCAATGGCGCAAGTTTCGTCGCGATTGGATGAGTGTGCACAAAATAGTTGGGAAATTCTGAAAAGCCCGATACGCAAAAATTCGACGGATACGGACCAAATTCGTTGCGCACACGCAACCAATTTGAATCCCGTCAATTCTCGCACGTCCACAAATTCGATACAGACTTTTCGGTATTCTCGGTTTGCGACGGGGTCGCCCGGTTTGTCGGGACGTACCTCGTACGGGGTTTTTAGTATTTTTGAAAACTGATTTTTTGAGATATTTAATTTAATTAAAAACTGAAATTTATTGCTGAAATAAATAAAACTATTTGAAGGGATGAAAGAGGGTCACATGGGCTATCTACACGAATTTACGGATCCACAATCGGATTAGAATTGAAGGAGAAATCGATTGAGAGAGTGAGATACCTTAAAGTGGGAATCCGATGTTTGTTGTTGTTGTTTCCGTTGCCGTTGGCGCGGGGTGCTGCTGTGCTCGTGGACAGCATATCGAGGAGAGGGTAGGAGGAAGGAGGAGAGGAAAGAGGTGGAAGAAAATATGGAGGAGAAAGGAATTTAGGGTTACTAATATATACGTATGTATATATATAATGGATTTAAGGTGGGGGGGTTTCGGCCATAATGGGTACTGTAGCTAAGAAGGGCGCACCCCTTGCTTGCTGTTGCTTAAAGGGGGAGGCCACAATATCGCTATTGGAGCTGCTGCTCCTCTAAATAGGGTTTTCGGCTAGTAGCTACTAGCTTTGGCAATTAAAAGCTACTACTAATTAAAAGCTACTACTAGCTTCGGCTATTGCTTAAAAGCTACTACTAGCTTTGGCAAATAAAAAGGGGGGGTGGAGGCCGGTCCCACCAATGCAGCAGTGCTGCGGTGTACATGGGTGGCCGGCCCCATTCAAGGGGTGGGTATATATATATATGACATAAGTTAATATATATATATTAATATATGATATATTAATATATATAAACATATTTATATGGATACTTATTTATATCTAACCATATATATGCACCAAATCTCCAGAAATTTTAATAACTATTTAAATATTTGCTTATGCGAATAGTTGACATATTTAAACCGATATGCATATATATATACATATATATAAATTTAATTTATAGTAAAACAATCTCAATGTAAAATTATTTAAACCAAATGACGGCTTAGCTAAATCTAAAAATAATTTTTAACAACAATAAAAATATTAGAAATAAAATATTTCCAATGGATAATTTTACCACACTCTTACTTGGGTCCCGATATTGGTACCAATATTGAAAACAACATTACTAATAAAAATATAATTTTTTTTCAATAATTAGAATATATATATCTCAATTTATAAAAAATATCTCAAAAACATTTGCACACTAAAATATGCCTGCCTGGTCATCTTGGTCCCACCACTTGTCGTATGGGCTTGGATTTGGTTTGGACCATGTTGGGCTGTTCCGCCAAACCGGGTCATCAAAATAATAAATAAAACCACAAATTGTATAAATTTATTTTTTAAGTTAATAAATTAATAAAAAAATAATTTAAAAAAATAGGGGTTTTACATCCTACCCAACTTACAAGAATTTCGTCCTCGAAATTTAGGATTAATAGGGTAGATAGGGTTGGGGAATAGGAAGAGTTCGTCAATACCAAAATACAGTTAAATTTTGGAGGAGGCGATAAAACGGCGTTCAACACCACCATGCAATAGAAAATTGTGGAGTCGATACATACAAAAATATATCATGGCTATGGAATTGAATAAGGGTTTCTAATGAAGGTAGCAAAATTTTGAATATCCAATTTTAGTGAACAGTAAGGAATTGAATAGGCCAAAGAGAATAGATTAGACATTTAGGAGATGGTTTCTCGAGAGAAAACTGGATACTAATCGTCTTGGTTGAGTGTTAGATTGAAGTGAATGATTATGATCATTCTCGAGTGCTCAAGAATAACTGGAAGGACACGATAATAATTCTAGGGTTGAGAAATGAGGAGTAGTTAAAGGCGAGGATATAGCCACATGAGTCGGTCGGTGGCTTTCTACATTTGTATATAATTAACCGATTGGGCAACCAAAGATGATACCTTGAGTCTATCTTAGCAAGTACAGTGCCTTGTCTTTCCAAATAAGTAAAAGACAAGTACAACAAAGGTTTCAAAGACGGTGTTATATATTGAGTACGAATTGCGGGGTTCATAGGCGGTGGATATAATTCAAAAAGAATTGCCAAGGCTGTCGCGGATGAGACTCTAAGGCAAGTTTACTATGTCTTCATCCACGTAGAATAATATGTGATAAGCGAACCAAAGTGCAATAGGTTGATCAGACCATCATGCACCGGTTCTGATTAGACAATATGTTAGTGGGTGCACCCAATAAAATATGTCATGATCAAGCTTGATAACAAAATAAGCTTGCAAAACTGAAGCTACGTTAGCAGCATGAAATAGTCAAAATATGTGCAAGGGAGGTACTGATGAAGAAAATTTTAAATAGTCCAAGATCTTTTAAAATCAAGGCTAGTCCGAAGTTTGGGCCTATACAGTTGTCCTAGTGTTTCTTCATTTATGGCTTGGTAAACTAGATAAGGTAGGGTCCTCTGAATTTATAGTCTAAGTGAACTTACCAATGTGGTTCACAAGGAAAAAGGTTTGTTAGATGGCGAGGTATTCTACCCAACTTACAAGAGTTAAACTAATAGTATCATAGGACAATGGGTCAAGCAATCAAGATAAAGTACAAGTTTAAGCATTTAAGGAATTTCGTAGAACACAAACACATATCGGGTCGAAGGAATTGAGTCGAGGTTGAATCCCTATCCGTGGTCGAAAATATATCGGTTATCATGGTAAAGATTATAGTTTGGCCATTTTGACCATAAGGTCATATCATGAAAATAGTGTACAAGGAGACGTGTTTTAGTGGGACATGATATATCTACATGAAGGTGGTCTTGTCTGAGTCTTACACATGAAATTTGTTGGAAGGAAAAGTCTAGTGTTGTGCTCCAAATATCCAAGTCACGGTAAAGGACGCCAAAAGATCTAAAATTGGAAGTAGGAGTTCACGAGGTGATAATTAATGCACAAAAATAAAGAAGATCAAGTTGAAGCATAAAATAAAATTAATTAAAGAATCCGTAAAAATAATAATTTAGGGGCTCGGTTCTAGTGAGAAGATAGTATCCTAAATGAATACAGTTAAGGAACCATTAAATCATTAATCAAATTGCAAATGGGTTAGAAGGTCGCAATTAAAGATCTAGATTGAAGGAAGGTCGAGTAAGTCAAAGTGAAAATACAATCACATAGCTTGGTAGATGACTAACATCACTTGTGTATATACTACTATCATGGTCATGAGTGACATGGCAATTAGTGTGGAATACTCAGTAGGGTTATCTTGGGGCCTACCATTAAAATTTTAACTCAAGTTTTCTCCAAAAAGTTTCGAAAATAAACCACCAAAATTTGTATTCACTCCAAGCAGTTCAAATTCAAAAAAAAAAAAAAATTAAATCACTCTCATAAATCTCAAAGCAAAATTTTTATCACGTTTCTACTAACCTTTTCCAAAATTAACGTTTAAACTCAACTATTTAATTCAAGAGTTCATAAATCACGAATCCATAAAGATTTCACAATCAATAAAAATAAAAAAAATTTAGCACTCTAAAATTTTCAAATAACTCATAATAAAACTCTTAGCATTTAAAAGCAATAATAAAAAATTTAAGCTCCAGGCTCTCATAAATTTTAACTTCCATTCATGCTAAGTTATTCCAACAAAATCACAACTTTTAAATGGTAACTTCTTGTAATCAATCCAAAAAAAAAAAATTTCCATCACATCATTCGAAATTCTCCAAAAAAATTTAATATTAGCAATCCCACATTAAACTAAAATTTTCAAATAATCTTATAAGTCAAAATCTTTTTTTTTAAATCTAAATAGATCTGTAAATCCTCAATCATAGGACACAATTTAAAATAAAGAAAAATTCTCAAAAATTGTTTTCATAACTTTCAAATATTTAAACCAAAATTTGCCATCATTACTTCCACTTAAAATTTAAAATTTACTAAACACGAAAATCGCAAGTTGTACAATTCAAATTTAAATAATTCCTATTGGCCATTTTTTTTTAAAAGCTAAGATCATTCTCAATTCAAATTTATAACTGTTCGAAGGTGTATAACTATAATACAATAAATCATAAAAACTCGAAAATCAAATAAACTTTATATTTGTTCAAAGATGTATATCTATCACCAAAAACCCACAATTATCATAACTCGAAAAGCAACTCAATATTTTACTTGTGCAAAGATGTGTAACTATAATCCAATAAATCATAATACCAAATCTCAAAAGCTAATCAATTTCTTAAATCAATGGTATAAAGATTCTAGCTATTTTCCTGCAGTATCATAATGAAATTCTATAAATCCTCTGGTGTTTACTATTTAGAAATCTCAAGGTAAAAACTTTCCGTGGTAATATCCTACTTTACCAATTACTAATCATTAAATCACACAAAAAATATTTTTAACTCAATTAGAGCCTTGAATGTATTCCAATTGCCAATATAACCATTCTAGCCATGTGTTTGACCAATGAGCATATACTAGTGTAGTCATCTTCCTAGTTGACACTAAGCACGAAAACAAGAATCAACGGTAGAAAGGAATCAAGCAAGATGTAATTCAAGGAGGTCGATCGAGAGTTCGAAATGTGAAGTCAAGGGAAGAGGTCAAGTTGTATGGATGAATTCCTATAATTCTAATCCTATGTTGCAGGTTCACATCGGTACAGTAACGTAACCGAAGTGACAAACTCGACCTGCATGGGCCACCACAAAAACATGTAACGCCCCAGTCCCAAAATACATAGGACTAGGTACATCGACATGCCAGCTGTATACATACGAAGTATACTCCAATATATGGAAACCTCGTATGAATACGTAAGCTGTAAAATGCAGTAGAACCATAATAACTAAATCTCATCCACTAGATAAATAAATGATATAAAAGCAACTTGAATTTGTCATGTATACAATCGTTGGGCGGAGACAAAGTCCACTACCAACCAAATTAAATATGGAAAAAATTTACAAGGAAAGAATTTAGCAAACGAGAGCAATGGCGAGTCCAAGAGTAATCACCATGAAGGAAGGAATGGCCTTAGCTAGAGCACCTGCAAGAAATCACGGAACACACACCTGACGAGATAACCAGGTCCTCAGAGGGACGTAACAAGATACATCAACATGCCATATAACTGAATATATATACTATGTCATAAATCACAAGTAAAGTAAATGGTCACACTCGTAACAAGTTCCAATACTTCATCATCGAAACAGTGGACTACCCCTACAACCAAACAAAGACAAGGGGTAGTACACTATACCGCGATGCGATATTGTCCCAAGCTACTAATGGAACGGGGTGATATGACATTGACGAGGGTTACCTAACCATCTAATGTGTTTATGCAGTAAGAACAAACCTTTAACGCATGAGCCCTGGCTGTAAATAGGATCGGCATAGTTCCCATATAGGGCACCAGGGGCCTACGTCCATAACGCTCGGGAAGCGTCAGAGGGCACCATGTGCAAGGGGCTACGTCCATAACGTTCTGGATAACGTCAGAGGGCACCTGGAGCCTGCATCTCCGACGGAGCGCACAGGTAATGAGGGAAGTGCATAGAAGCCCATACGTCAGGTAATGTTCTCCCCACCCAATGTACCTATCATGTCGCATCCACGACCATGTACCTCTACTAACTGCTAAGTCTCCTAACACACCTCTACTAGCAGTTAGTCCTAACGCATGCGCATAGGGGATCAGCCCACACGCAAGAACCTCTATATGATACTCATCTCACACATCCTCGTGGTACAACTGTGTCAAGGTATATGCAATACACTACAACGGTAGTCTCTTAACTCTAAGTCCATATGCAATCAAAGGATAATAACAAAGTATATCTAATATCACTGTGCAGACAATAAATCAAGAACTACAAGAACTAGAAATAATGAACAGTGATATGTAATAAAATGCAACTGAATATAAACAGTATAATGGCATGCGGTGCGAGAAAGGCAAATCCAAGAGTAGCAAGTGTCAGCACCAAAAACTCACAAATCACAGATGACTCCAGTCGCTGAAACAAACATCAAAAATGATCTCGGTGAAGAAGATATACCTAGGAAATGCCTGTCCAAAAGTCAAATTCTGGAACAGGGGCAAAATCGTAATTTCGGGTCAAAACGATGTCCGCCGTTGGACCCGCTTTGCACCGAAATGCGCGCCAGAACCTACGGTCTCTAAAATCGTCAAACTATATGTCTACGGATTTGTTTTAATGAGACGAACCCAACGGTATGTCCAATTTTTGATTCCGGTGGGCCGTGCACAAAATTGTCCATTGAGTGGAATTGTGGGCCCGCCAAAATAGCGTCCCGACCAACGGTCTCAGAATCGGACTAAAGTTGGCATACAGGACTAGAAAAATATTTCGAGTCCAATGGTGCAAGTTTCGTCGCGATTGGATGAGTGTGCACAAAATAGTTGGCAAATTCCGAAAAGCCCGATACGTAAAAATTCGACGGATACGGACCAAATTCGTTGCGCACACGCAACCAATTTGAATCCCGTCAATTCTCGCACGTCCATAAATTCGATACGGACTTTTCGGTATTCTCAGTTTGCGACGGGGTCGCCCGGTTTGTCGGGACGTACCTCGTACGGGGTTTTTAGTGTTTTTGAAAACTAATTTTTTGAGATATTTAATTTAATTAAAAACTGAAATTTATTGCTGAAATAAATAAAACTATTTGAAGGGATGAAAGAGGGTCACGTGGGCTATCTACACGAATTTACGGATCCACAATCGGATTAGAATTGAAGGAGAAATCGATTGAGAGAGTGAGATACCTTAAAGTCGGAATCCGATGTTGTTGTTGTTGTTTCCGTTGCCGTTGGCGCGGGGTGCTGCTGTGCTCGCGGACAGCATGCCGAGGAAAGGGTAGGAGGAAGTAGGAGAGGAAAGAGGTGGAAGAAAATATGGAGGAGAAAGGAATTTAGGGTTACTAATATATACGTATGTATATATATAATGGATTTAAGGTGGGGGGGGGGGGGTTTCGGCCATAATGGGTACTGTAGCTAAGAAGGGCGCACCCCTTGCTTGCTGTTGCTTAAAGGGGGCGGCCACAATATCGCTATTGGAGCTGCTGCTCCTCTAAATAGGGTTTTCGGCTAGTAGCTACTAGCTTTGGCAATTAAAAGCTACTACTAATTAAAAGCTACTACTAGCTTCGGCTATTGCTTAAAAGCTACTACTAGCTTTGGCAAATAAAAAGGGAGGGTGGAGGCTGGTCCCACCAATGCAGCATTGCTGCGGTGTACATGGGTGGCCGGCCCCATTCAAGGGGTGGGTATATATATATGACATAAGTTAATATATATATATTAATATATGATATATTAATATATATAAACATATTTATATGGATACTTATTTATATCTAACCATATATATGCACCAAATCTCCAGAAATTTTAATAACTATTTAAATATTTGCTTATGCGAATAGTTGACATATTTAAACCGATATGCATATATATATACATATATATAAATTTAATTTATAGTAAAACAATCTCAATGTAAAATTATTTAAACCAAATGACGGCTTAGCTAAATCTAAAAATAATTTTTAACAACAATAAAAATATTAGAAATAAAATATTTCCAATGGATAATTTTACCACACTCTTACTTGGGTCCCGATATTGGTACCAATATTGAAAACATCATTACTAATAAAAATATAATTTTTTTTTCAATAATTAGAATATATATATATATATCAATTTATAAAAAATATCTCAAAAACATTTGCACTCTAAAATATGCCTGCCTGGTCATCTTAGTCCCACCACTTGTCGTATGGGCTTGGATTTGGTTTGGACCATGTTGGGCTGTTCCGCCAAACCGGGTCATCAAAATAATAAATAAAACCACAAATTGTATAAATTCATTTTTTAAGTCTAATAAATTAATAAAAAATTAATTTAAAAAAATAGGGGTTTTACAAAAACTGCCACTTAAAACTGGACACTGATATATACAAAGAAGACATATCAAACATGTCCATAACCCTCAAATCTAGCCATAACCTTCAAACATGGACAATGATATATACAAACCAACAGTACAAAATCTAAAAGAATTCAAAAAGGACACGTATGGGCTCAGAGTAAAATGGGCAATGTAAAATAAATAACCCAATAAACTGCCATAAAAACCTCCATGGAGGGACCTTAAAAAACCTCCACCTAACTTTAAAAAAAACCCCAAAATACTGTGTAATATAAAACTCCAGAAGATTATGTAATATAAAGAACCAACATAGCCACATAACTGAACCAACATGGCCACATAACTGAACCAACATAGCCCTATGTCCACATCATAGACTGTTTAATCATTTTAAAAACCGCAGAAGACTGAACCAACATAGCACAATGTATCATTTGAAAATTGATACGCAAAATGAAGAATATATCATTGAGCAAATATATGTCCTCATCATAGCCCTGTGTTATCATTCAAAAAACTGCAGAAGACTTAACCAACATAGTCCTATGTTATTATTCAAATATCGATACTCTAAAAAACTGCAGTGTATCATACCAAAAACAAATACTTTTGAAAAGGGATGGAATTTCACGTAACAGATGCTTTTGGCGGAACCTTTCATGTGAAAAGATAAAATCCTTAGCAAGTGAAAAAAGGTTTTTAAATTACAAAAGGAACCTTTCTCCCTCATTTATAACAACTAATGAAACAAATATACTTATAGGAGGAAGATTGAGTATCGATAAAATATGTAAATATAAACCGATACTTGAAATCCAGATTGAAAATAAAATTTATCACAATGTTTACCTGTACTTGAAAATCACTTTACGAAAAGAAGATGCTGAAAGAAGCAGCTCAACAGGTTTCATCCTCGTCCTCTTCTTCTTCATCTCCCGAATTATCTCCATCTCCATCTCCTGAATCATCATCATCGTCATCTATTTCTTCATCTTCTTCTTCATCTTCATCTTCCAAATCTTCTTCCTCGTCCGATACCTCCATAGCATCAACTCTCTCTATAACAACCTCTTCATCAACTCTAAAATCGTCATCAGTAACTTCAACTTGCATATCATCAACGACGGCCGAATTCATATATGAAACTGGAGGAATGACTACTTCATCCTCCTGGTATGCCAGCTTTCCGACATTATAAGTGTTTCTAGCTTTAGTTTTGCATACAGCCCACCAATCTCGGGTATTATGCCGTGGACTAGGATAATTTGTGAAGTATACTTGAACTGTTTGACTTGCCAACACAAAAGGTTTGAATCCTCCATATCTTTTACCATGCCTTATATCTACAAATCTAAATTGTTTGTCAATTTTCCATCCTTGCTTAGGTGTTGTATCAAACCAATCACATTTAAACAACACAATGTTCGTATCAAAAGAAACCAATCGTGGGTATTCGAGCTCTATAATATCTCTTAGTACACCATAATAATCATGTTCTGGATCCGCATCATAGACTGAGCCCCTCATACATACTCCAGAACTCTTAGTAAAATTGCCATCTTCATCAACAAATGAGTGATTGATAGGCTTATCAGTTGTTCTAAACTTGAAGCCATTAATTGTGTATCCATCCCAACATTTTACCTTCTTACTTGGTCCAATGGCTAATGCTCAAATCCCCTTATTCTGTAAGCTGATGCCAGAACGAAAAACCTGAAACATCACATATTGTTTGTCTATTATATCCATATTTTTAACGAAAAATTAACAATGACCGTGTTTAAATATTCTTACATAATCATGGAACCACGACGAAAATTTTCTATCAACCTCTCTAGCAAGTTCATCATCATCAATATTAGGCCTTTCCATTTGTACTTCGGCCCTAAAAGTACTGTGATAAGAAGAATGAAAGTTAGAACACTTCTTTCTAACTATATATGTAAAGTAAATATGCAAGTAAAGTTGTGTGGCTTACTTCTCAATATCTTTTATTTCTTCTATGTCGCTATTTAACAATACATATCGATGAGCAGCTTCAAGTTCATCGTCTTCCAACCACCGAATTTTTGTAGCACTTGTAGGCTTGCCCCTCACATTAAAGATAGATAGGATATCACTAATCGGCACATCAACCCCACCTTCGTCATTCCTTGGGGCTCTATTTCGATTTGTTCTGACATGAGTATCAAAGTAGATGGAACAGAAGTTTGAAACCTCCTCAATGATATATGCTTCGCATATCGAAGCCTCTACATGAGCCTTATTACCCACCTTCTTCTTTAGGTGATGTAGATATCTAGTAAAAAAAAACTCAGACTCGATTAGAAAAATTAGAATATAAAATTATTGGTTCAAGATAATTAAGTTATACCTTTCAAATAGGTACATCCATCGATAATGGACGGGAGCACCTACACGTGCTTCATATGGAAGATGAATTGGCAAATGTTCCATACTATCAAAAAAGCCGGGAGGAAACACCTTCTCTAACTTGCATATTGTCAATACAATTTTCTCCTCAAGTTCAATCATATGTTGCACCGTTAGCTTGCTTGAACACAAATCTCTAAAGAATATAGATAGCTCGGCCAGCGGAGTCCATACATGAGGTGGCAATATCTCTCTGAAAGCAATTGGTAGTAACCTTTCCATGAACACATGACAATCATGACTCTTCATTCCTGTCAGTTTGTGTTCATTAAGATCGACACATCTCGCAAGATTAGACACATAGCCGTCAGGAATCTCAACTTCGTTATCTAGTTGCATATTATTAATTTATCTTCCCTACCCAATGCGAATGGCGCTGGAGGCTTGACCAATGTATTATTGCTACTTCGTCTTAGGCTCAGCTCTGGACGCTTGCAAATATTTTCCAAGTCCTTTCTTGCTTTGGGATTGTCTTTTGTTTTTTCCTTAATATCCATAACCGTGTTGAAGATGTTATCGAATATATTTTTCTTAATATGCATGACATCAAGATTATGTCTTATGAGATTATCCTTCCAATAAGGTAAGTCCCAGAAGATACTCCGCTTCGTCCAATTGTGGCTATGTCCAAAACCATCAAAATGATACTCTAATCTTGGATCTTCCATCACAGTCGGCATATCCTCTACTTTTTCCCAAACCTCATCTCCTGTCAATCTCAATGGGGGAGGAGATAGTTCTTGTTTACCAACTCTGAAGGCATCTTTGTTCCTCCTCCACGGATGCGACAAAGGAAGGAACTGACGGTGACAGTCAAAAAAATATGCTTTTCTTCCATGTTGAAGACGAAACGCCTTACTCTTTCCCATGCATACCGGACAAGACTTAGTGCCATGAGTACTCCAACCAGATAACGTTCCATATGCTGAAAAATTGTTAATAGTCCACATAAGCATCGCCCTCATCTGGAAGTTTTGCTTCTTCGATATATCGTACGTATGGACACCGAATTCCCATAATTGTTTCAACTCATCCACCAATGGCTGCAAGTAGATATTGATGTTCTTCTTTGGATTTTTGGGACCTGGTATAATAAGTGTCAAAAACATATAAGGAGTCTTCATACACATCCATGGTGGTAGATTATAAGGAGTTAAAATTACTGGCCAGCAAGAGTACTGAGATCCTGACTGTCCAAAAGGAGTGAATCCATCAGAACATAGTGCCAACCGGACATTTCTAGGCTCCGCAGCAAATTCTGGATGACACTGAACAAAATATTTCCATGCCTCTCCATCAGAAGGGTGAGATAATTCTCCTTCATCCATGTGTCGTTCCTTGCTATGCCATATCATGTGTTGTGCTGTATTTACAGACATATACATCCTCTGCAGCCTCTTTATGAGAGGTAAGAAATGCATGTACCTGTAGGGACGTAGCTTTCCTTGTACAATTGACTTTCTTTTGTCCCGAACTGGCTTGTATCGGTCCGCATGACAAAAAGTACATTTATCTTTATACTTGTTCTCTTTATAATATAGCATGCAGCCGTTTCGACAACAATCTATCTTTTCGTAACCTAATCCAAGTTTTCGTATCATCATCTTCGACTTGTAAAAAATTTCAGGCAAATTCTTTGATCCTTTTGGCAACAACTCTCTGACCAACTGGATGATCCGGTCATAACATTCTTGTGGCAAGTTGAAATCAGACTTGATGTTCAACATTCGCATCACCACAGACAGGACAGAATGAGTATCACATCCCGAATATATCGGTGTTTCGGCATCTTGAACATATCATAGAATTCCTTTGCATCAGAATTCGGATCCTCTGGATCAAAACTAGGCCCGGCCGCAGCAAATATCATGTCCCGTGCTAGGTTTCGCTGTCGATTTTCGAAGTCATCTCCGGGTGTAGACTCTCTGACCTCCGTATCAAAGGAGGACTGATATTGCAAGAACAAAGGCTCTCCTTGAGCCGTCCATTCCTTGTAGTTTTGTACGAAACCCTTCTTGTAAAGATGCTCCCTCACAAGATCTACCTCTCTGAATGGTCTATTACGACATTTAACACAAGGACACTTGATGAGTTTACCATCCATAAAATTAGCTTGGCTACTGGCATATTTGAGAAATTCCTCAACGCCCGCTTTGAAATCATCATTCAGGCCAATCCTGCTTTCATGTCGTCGATTGTACATCCACGTACGGTCAACTAAGTATCGACTCATTCTTTTTCCCGTGCAAATTATTTTGTGCCATATATATTCAAAAAGAAATGATTAGATATCAAATATGATTTGTAGATCATAAAGAAATATGGTTATTCTTTGGTGCATACTATAATTTTGTTGTTGTTTTGGCACATAGAAGTTAGTTTTGCATAACAGATTGTGAGAAAATCAATCATCGGCTTGTTGCTATGCTTTAAGTGAGCACCTAGAAGTTAGGGTTTAGGGCCTTAGGCTTCACAGGCACCCTGCACTTCAAATGCATCCCACAAAGGATTCTAAAATCTCAACCATTCATCACTATCAACAGATGTCTTATTACAACTCTACAAAGTTTTAGACTAAAACAAATAGACTCAATTAGGTACAAACTCGACTAGAAGTAAATAAACGGACCAAACCAAAACTCTGAAACTAATCAAAACTCTGCAATGAAACTGTACCAAACTAAGTCATGTCACTTTCTTTGGATATTTCTGGTATCTCTGTCACTTTATTTTGATAGTAATAAAAAGCACTTAATAGATTGTCATGGATATTTGTTTGAAATATCTGTGGTTTTCATTCTCTTGATATCCCTAGCAAATTATCTGTTGATTCATCCTTTCTTTTTAAACATCTAGACATCGACACTTGATGGCATACCATTGACACATCAAATTATTAAACCCACCAAGCTCATTGCAACATATAGAGTCCTGTAGGTAGAGTTTCGGATAGAGTCCTACAGAAATTGATGCTATAAACAATGGCATTAATCATTGTGCAAAAAAAAGAAGATACATTTGCTAATGTGGAAGTCAGGACATAAATACTTTCATTATCCAGAGCAATTTTTTTGGAATGCAAATCGTTTGGCATTTCCGATTCGTTCTGATTTGGTCCTAAAATTAATTAAATAGGACCTACAAATCATAGGTAAATACCCACAAATTCTACTTCAAAACCAATGGCAGAAAGAAACAAAATAACTTTAAACAACACATTTTTTGTTTCCTGTATTTATTTATTTTTAAAATTTGTTACATTAAACCCTAAATTTTCTTGAACACACTAAACCCTAAATTTTCTTCAACAATGACATTAAGAACAAGCCCAGATCAAGCCCTAAATTTATGAATTTAGAGAAAAATTTTGGAAACTTAAAACTATAGAAAAAATTATAGAAATTATTATTTTTACCAAACGCCGGTGAAGGATTCGGGGCCTCGACGTTGCAGCGGTGGAGGGAGAGGCGTTGACGTTGAAGCTACGGAGGGAGAGGCGACGATGGTAGAGGCCGCGGAGGAGAGGCGATCGAGAGGAGGCGGCCGAAGATTTGGACTTTAGAGGAGTGGCGGCGGAGGAGAGAGGCGGCAGAGTTGAGGCACCGGGAAAGAGGCGCCGGAGAAGGAAGGAAGGGAGGGCCTGTAGAGGGGTGATCGGCTGTAGAGGAGGAAGGAAGGAAGGGAGTCGAAAGAGTTTTTTGTGGGGGGGACGAAAATAATAGGAGGGAAAGGAAAAGGGAGAGAGTAAAAGGGTTTCCACCGACTGAATGTTTAGTCGCTCTAAAGGAGTCGGCAAAAAATAAAAAAGTATTGTAAATACCGACCAACTTTTCAGTCGCTAGAAAACGACAGTCACCGGCATTTTAGCGACTGACTAGCGACTAAAATTATATTGAGTTTTGATTTCGTAGATGTTTAGTCGATGTTTAATCGCTGTAATAGCAACTAACTATGGTTAGTCGCTATTTTACCATATTTTTGTAGTGGAAAATTCGATATGTTTGCCTTCCTGATTCATCTCTTCCTGTATAGTGATGACGAGATCATAAAATCTCCAAAGAATAAGATTCTCCTCTCCTGTGAATATCCTACTTGCGGTAAGCAAGTCCCCTTCGATAAGGATACTATCCACAACAAGATGATTTGCAAGTAAGAGTCCTTGATGAATGACGTGAATCTCGGCTAGAAGACTTCTCTCATCTTCAAAAGAATAAGTATCTATTGGAGTCCCGTCTGGATTTGGTAACAACATATTTGTGGAATCCAAATCTAGTTAAATATTTGATTTGATTATATTAGTTATGATCTAAAATAGGATGTTAGTAGAATATTCTAGACATAATAGGATTTCTATTTTATTCTCATTTAAGAAATTCTATTATGACTAGAATATGATTTTCTTATCCTATATTATATGGGGTGAGGGTGGAGGCACAAAGTGAAAATTCGGGATGCTCGTACACAAGAAAATCTAAGAGAAAGTTCGTACGGACTTCGCCATCCAAGACAGAAGGAAGAAGATCTAATCGATGAGTCGTCAACTTTGGTTAGGGAGATTGCTACGGGTTGGTGACTCAACAAGAAAAAAAAGGCTTTTCTTGACGAATTTTCCCCGTCAAGAAAGGGGTACCTTGACGGTTGCAGATCCGTTAAGTAGGCCAAAGTCAAGAAAGGTTCCCCCTTTTCTTGACGGTCGCTGGCACGGTTTTTCTTGACAGTTTTTGGCCGTCATATAAAGTAGTTTTCTTGACTGTTTTTAGCCGTCAAGATAGCAGTTTTTAGAAACCGTCAATATAAGTGAAAACTTTTCTTGACTCCGGCCTAGATGACAGTTATTAGCCGTCAAGAAAATTTTCAATAAAAAGAACAGTTGCAGCAGGATTGAGTTAATTGTCGACGTTTTATAACTGTCAAGAGAAGCTAAATTTTGTATAGCCAAAATTTTATTTATAATTATATATAATGAATTAAACACACACATAATATCAATAATCCAGAAGATATAAACACATCAAATAACTGTAATATCCAATTCTTTATATTAACAAATTGTATTGTTCATACACCACAAACTTTCAACACATCCAACCACAAACATCTAACACACGTCCAACCACAAACATATACAACTAAAATATGTATTTTTTGTACATCTTAAACATAAAAAACCTATATTTATATAAGTAAAAGCAGAATATGTAGCAAACCCGGAGCACATCCCTCCCATATTCGCAGCACCTGTATTTTCTACGTAGTTCCTGAAAGAACAAGAGAAATATATTTAATCATTTATGTGTACATGTTTGTATAAACTGATAACAACTAAGAACAAAATGAAATGACCACAAGACATACAAGTCAATACATTAAACAAATTCTTGCCAAATTGAATCTGTGATAGCTCAAACCATTTTAAAAAAATTACAAAGAGAGCCAATTAAAATTATAACAATAATGTAACATGAAGGTCAAGCATTTTGACAAATGCAATGAACTAGAAAATTTGTATGAGCATGAATAAAAATGATTGTTGATAGAGTTATGTTCTACATGATCTTCCTAAAAATTTTCAGACAACAATATTCTCATTCATAATTGAACTCTGAAATGCCTCCAGATTAATGGAACGACATAAAAACAAGTAAAGGATCTACCTGGACTTTCTAGTTCACCAATACCAATTCTTACTACCTTAAGTTGTACAATCAAGGCAGAAGACAAGTCAAGGTTATGCATATGCTAAGATGTCCCTTCATATATAAGACTTATAGTAATACATAGATAACTGAGATTATTGGTCTGATAAAAGGAAACTAATTATACCTTTGCTCAAGCATGCCCCATATATTATGCAAAAGAATTGACAACAAATACGGGAGTTATTCTCAAAAATGATTTTCTCATTAATCTCCAAATACTGTTAAAGCTTCTACAATCAGAAATAGCTAAGATGTAATTCTCTGAACTAGTAATGTAGTATATTTACAAACACGTGTAACAATTCCAAAAAAAACGATTATAAAGCAACCCTACAAAAAGCTTCAAGGAGTGATTAGGTAATGTATGGGCTCAGAGTTAAGCAGATGCTTCTGGGAAAATATTTCCAACCATAATGTGTAAGAAATAAACAATCCCCAAAAAGAAGCTTCTTTAAATAACTGATACTAAAAAATATGAAGAATGTATCATTGAGCAGATAGTCACAAATTGAACCAACATAGCCACAAAACTGATACTAAATATGAAGGATGTATCATTGAGAACATATACTTTCTCATCATAGCCTAGTGTATGACCATAGGAAACTGAAACTCAAAATAAACTGCAGCGTATCATATATAGTCCAGTGTATCATTAAGACTGATACTTGAAAAAAGTAATATCTAAAGTGAAGAATGTCATGAAGACTGAAACACAGCCCTGTCTATCACTTTCCTACAAAGGGTTCAAAAGACTGAACCAACATAGCCCAGTGCATCGTTAAAAAATTGATACTCAAAATGAAGAATGTATCATTGAGCAAATATATGTTCTCTCATAGCCCAGTCAACCACCTTCCCACAAAGGGCTCAGAAGACTGAACCAACATAACCCAATGTATCATTAAAAAACTGATACTCAAAATGAAGAATTTATCATTGAGCAAATACATGTCCTCATCATAGCCCAGTCTATCATAAAGGATACTCCAGATGACTCTGATGACTCAAGATAAGGGTTTCGTTTCACTATATACCCTATAGTATAAGAATGGAGAACACATGTACCCAATGAACATAAAAAAGTACCCAAAATATGTAATTCTGAACTCAAGATAAGGGATTTAGCATTACCAAGTGACCTCTCTTACAATTTCTATATACTCTTCATTGCTGATGATACTGCTTGAAATTCTCAACTTCATGGCTAAATCAACTTGTTCTTGAAGAGACTATTACAGTACACGGACAATATCTAATAAAAAGGGATCATATCCATGCGTTGCCATAAAGGAAACAGATACAAGATTGTTTTTATGGATACCAAATACCAATTAATGTAAATTAATGCAAACCAAAAACTTCTACGCATATTTTGTTTCACCAATGCCAATATTAAATCCATCACATATTTTTTTACCAAAACTCTTTAAGAAACCATCAAAGTTGGCTCTAAAAAACATGTGCTGCTTGACATTATGCCATTTCTGTAATAAAATTTCCTAATGGTTAGAGCTTATAAAATAACAATTTTAACTAAGGTGGGGTTGAAAGAAAAACCTTAAAATTATTGAACTATTTGCATTCAAATTTGATGGCACATATACCAGTAGAATAAAGAGACATGGTAACAGAGAAAACTTGTGCTTAAGTGCAGGTAAAAGAACAGATGGTACACATTTGGTGAGATAAGGAACTGTCAAAATGAATATGAAGTACTACTAGAAGAAAGACGGTCTACTAGCTGAGTTCATGCTTTGTAGCAGAATCTTAAAACATATCAGCATGCACTTCACATTCTGATGTGAAATTTTTGATGCAAGGAAAAGAAAAGGTCTTATCAAGTATCATATATTTAGTGTCCCTTCAAAAAACTCATAATGCTCACCGTCAATAATAACTTTTATGCATAAACAGAACACTAACAACAGACAATTGTCCTTAAATTCCAAGATAAAGATTTGCATAGCACTGTCAGAGGAGAAAATGGAAACATAATAGTGATACTGAAATAGGAATTCACCTCTAGAAGATGCTTAAACTTGCAAAAGAATGACAAGCTACGTTCGAAATATGATCAAGTATCATATTTAGCGACATTTCACCCAACAATCATTAGCTTGGCCTCTGGCTGAATCCCGAAATAGAGCACTAATCATACCTGCAAGGAGTTAACAAAAATTTACTGTTTCAATTTTGTCAAAGATTTTCAGCTATCGGGAAATCTCCAATATTAGCGAGTGACTCTTGCACATATAGAGAGAGATGTCTAAGCTAGAAGGAAATTGCAAGTTGTCGAGTCCTGGCCCCATCTGATGCCTAATCATTGTTTAGAATATTGAAATGTCTACAAGACAACGCACCAAGAGTTCCAGACTTCCTCTAGTCCACAATCTTAGTCAAGAAAAGCTTGAATGATTACTATCCTCATCTTATTTAGTCAAATATGATGTCCAGTCCAGCCTTCGTCCATTCTTCTCCTCAACCCCATAGCTCTCTCTCCTCCATAGCTCTCTCTCCCCCATAGCTCTCTCTTTATATATCTCCATACATCATAGCAGAAGTCAAAGGGGAAAAAATATAAATTTTATAAATTTAATACTAGAAAATTAATATCAAGAGCTAAAGACATGGGTGAAGAGGGAGTTAAGTTACACGGAATAAAGCTGAGCCCGTTCGTCCTTCGTGTCGAATGAGCTCTAAAGCTAAAGGGTATCGAATTTTGGGGCTTCCTTTGCGGCAAGTTCCAAAGTCGAAGAGACTTCTTCTGTGGCACAACGAGGAGGCGACAAATATACGGTGCTCTGGTCTGCGCCGAAGGAGTTTGAAAAGTGCTTATAGCTTCAGTTTCTTTTTTCATCGAGCTCTCCGTCCCTTTCCTGCAAACAAATAATCCCCAAAATAAAAAATCCAAACACTACAGGACCAAAACCCTAACCCTAAATCAAATGTATTGACTCAGATCACGGGATTGAGCTTCTCTTTTTCAAAAATCCATCAGAAACTTCCTGGAAATTTCTGATGTTAAAATTTCCCATTCTTCTTGAAACAGTCCTACAACCTTTTTCATCACAAAGTATCTCCTCCAAACCCGTTGAATGAAAAAAATCCAGAAAAGACCTTATGAATTGTCAATCCATCATGAGGCCTCATATGTCTTAAATATTCAAGGATTTCTGACAAACTTAAAGTACCAATTCAAGTAAAGGGTCTTTAATATTACTAGCAAGCAGAGCCCTTATCATCTTTTTCTTCCGGGATGTATATGGAGGGTAGATGGCCTGGTGTAGGAGGAGGGGGAGGGAGGGGCGTCGGTGTCGCTGAAGCCACGGAGGTCGGGCACCACCGCACAGTAGCCTCACTCGGCAAGGCCAAGGATTTGGTGGCGACATGAGTACCACAGCTCAGGAAAGCCGTAGTAGGGGAGGACCTCTGACATCGACGACATCCGACTTTTCCATGGCCATCATAACTCTAGACTCTGATGGATCTAGGATTAAGGTTAGGGTTTGGGGACAACACTGGACAGATTTGGGGTTGGGGTTAGGGTTTTGGGATTGAAAAAGGGTTTTGGGATTGAGAAAGGAGGAAGAGGAGAAGGGAGATGGAGAGGATGAAGAGGGGGATTTTTGGTATGGGCTTTCATTCTCTATCAGAAAATAGTGGAAAGATGAAAGGATCGGAAAATAAATAAAATAAGATTGAATGACAAGCGTCAACATAGATCTGTAATTAAAAAAGTTCAAAAAATTACCAAAATAGTCGCTGAAAAACTTGTGCCAATTTTTTTCCACATATATTAGTTGACGGTTATTACTGAACCGTCACTAAATCAAATGATGTTTCTTGACGAATTCCGTCAACTATTATGCTATAAAATTATTAAATTGACATAAAATATGTCCTTTCTTGACGTAAAGCTAAAACCGTCAAGATAATCCATTTCTTTGATGGTTTTTTACGACCGTCGATAAATAAACCGTCAAGAAACGTCATTTTTCTTGTAGTGTTCTTGTAGTGTGAGTGATCTCAATTATAATCTTCTATTTTCTTTTTGAGAGTGGTAAGGGGGTTGAATCTAATAGGGCAAAGGGTTTCAACGTGAGTTTTTTCAATCTTGTAATTTTATCTGAGTTATTAAAGGTTGGGATTTGTCCATGTGACGTACGTCACCGCCATATACTTGTCTTCATATTGTACTTGGTGTCCATTAAACGGGGGTGGTTTTGATCAGGTGGGTTGGCAAAACGCTTTCGCGTGCCCAACAATTGGTATTAGAGCTTTGGAGGTTCTGACAACCATGTCTACGTACGGAGCAGATGAACACTCGTATGATCACCCTCACAGGGGGAACTGGGTGATTTGGAAGCCAATGATGGAGGATCTACTATGGTGCAAAGATTTGCATGGTCTGTTGGAGGGCGACAGCGCAAAGCCAATGGACAAAGCTACTGAAGACTAAAAACGACTGGATCAAAAGGTCGTTAGATTCATCTGCCAATGGTTGGACGACTCAGTGCTTTACCATATTTCCATGGAGAGTTCGGTAAGCATTATAGGAGAAGTTGTATTTGATGTATGAAAGAAAGATGGCTGGCAACACGGCGTTTCTTATTTGCCAACTCGTCAACTCAAAGTACACGGAGGGTGCCTCGGTGGAACAACATCTGAATGAGGTTCAGGGTATCATCAATCCGTTATCTGCGATAAAGATGGTGATTGATGATAAGCTTCAGGCCCTACTACTTTTGAGTTCTCTACCGAAAAGCTGGGAAACGTTGGTGATATCGATGAGCAACTCCGCATTTGATGAAGTTTTTACGATAGAGGCAATCAAAAGTAGCTTATTGACTAAGCAGGTTCGACGCAAGCAAGTGGAATTATCACAGGAGTCCGCTCTGGTGACTTTCTATAGGAAGATAAGACCCAACTCACAGGTGAGGGCATGAGGAAGTTCTCGAGATCTTGCGATTATGGACCGCAAGAAGGGCTGCTATCACTGTGGCGAAAGAGGTCATATCAAGAGGAACTGCATGAAGCTCAATGGTGAGAAGACCAAAGACAAGGACGATCAGGAGGATCTTACGGGATTTGGAGATATCATCATCGCAGCGAACGATGTAGAGAAACCTTGGGACATGTGTCATGATGGCGACTGGGTCATGGACACGGGGGCGTCGTATCACGCCATTCCATAGAGGAGGATCTTTACGTCATACTGCGACGACAAGTTTGGACGTGTGAATTACAACAAGGGGACTGCTACTATTGTAGGCATCGGTGATGTGCACTTGACGATGAAGCTTGGTGAGAATCTCGTCCTCAGGGGTGTATGACATGTACCAAGTTTGAGCTACAACTTGGTTTTGGTAGGGAGGCTGGCAGATGATGGTTATCGCAGTCTGTTTGGGATCAAAGATTAGATGTTTATGAATGGTTCGCAATAGCTGGCTCAGGAAAATTTGTGTTGTGGTATGTACAGACTCAAGCCCTGAGCTATACAGGTAGACCATATATACTGGATGGAGGCTCAAGGGGTGTTCGACAGAAGTGTAGAAGCACGAAAAAAATTTCAGCTGAAGACATCCCTTCGCCAAAGCGCAGAAGATAAAAAAGACTGAGGCTCAGTGCTAAAAAGACAAAATAAAAGATATGGAGAGAAGTCCCTTTGTTGTCATGTCTACCAAAATCTAGTACAGACACATTAGGACTATACATAAGGGACTAATTTTGTTTTTATACAAAGGATCAAGTACAGATTCGACAAAGCCTAGAGAGATCTACAAGGGATGCAGTCTTCGTCGAAGCACAACCTTCCTTCTTCTCAACACGCACGCTGGAAGATTGATCTCCATCGAAGCATGTTCTGACTTTCTTGTGGGCGTAGCCTCTCAAAAGCATATCAGTTACTTAGCACTTTGAAGAAGCCAGAGCCTTCAAGCCAGAGGCACAGCCACCTGCCTGCGCCAACCTCAGAAGCAAGATGGTAGTAGGCCTCTCCCCTTCTTTTACTTCAGAAGCCAGTGTCTTCACTCCAGAGGTACAGCTACCTACCTGCGCTAATCTCAAACGCACAAGGGTGTCATACCCTTCCTTTCACAGCTAACGCCTTTGCTGTTCTGAGGCGCAGCTATTTACCTGCGTCTGTATGAGGCACATGATGGTGATATGCTTACACCATCTCCATTCCCACGGCGCAGTCGTCTGCTGTAACACCCAGTTTTCCAAATAAGGGTAATTTTAAAATTTTATAATTATAATTGTTAATTATTGATATTTATATCACATTATGATTTTTGGTGATTTTTAATCATTTTTAAACTATTTAAAAACTGTTTTAAGTCATGACTTGTGATTTTGATGTGCTGCTAGTGAAATCCTAGAGACTGCATGACCTAGAGCCTAACCATGTCATTAGGATGATTTATTTATCATTTTAGCTTGAGGGTATTTTGGTCATTTAGTAAAATTTGAATTTATTTGAATTTATTGAATTGGTGATTCCTAGTGTGGACTTTGACTCATTGAGACTTAGTAGACTAGCCTAGAAGCTAACCCTAGCTATGGTGACCTTAGTCTAATTTAAGTTAACCTACTTTTAGTCATTAGAAACTAGTTTTGGAATAGGAGGATTAAGTTAAGTGAAATCATTTCATGTCTTGTGGTTTAATGCAATGACTTGTGATTTTCATTAAATGACTTATGAGTAAATCCCATAGGCCCATAACTAGAAGCCCTAACCCTAACTAAACCCTAAGTGACTAGCCATAATAGGATTCCCACTCCTATTTAAAGCCCCCTCTCCTTGTTCTTGCCTCTTTTGTGTTCATCCAAGCTTTTAAAGGAAAGGTAATTTCTCCACTTTCCTAAATTCCTAGAAAATTTATTTTAAATTCTTTTTGACCCAAATCTTTTGCATATGATTCTAATACACCCCTACTTGCTAATTTTGAGAAGCAATTTCAGTCTAGGAGCAATTTGGGAGCATTTGGCTAGCAAGGAGGAACCCCCAATTTGAAGCCTTTTCTTGCTATTTGCACCTATAGGTAAAACTCCACAAATTGATCTAATATTCTGATTTCTTTGCATATTAGGCTAGATCTAGGAGTCCCCTAGCTGTCTCTGAAGTTTGGGTTAATTTTGTGTCCGTATCGGGCACGTGTCAATATGTAAGTGTAGGTGTTTGTTAGAATACCTCAATAGGATTTATTTTGTTAATTTTGAAAAGTGATTAAATGGGAATGTTGTTTTATACATGTATATTGTAATTGTATCTTACTGAGCACGTTTTTGGATACTTTTTGTGTCCAAAATAGCACACATACGCACACACGAGGATACGTGCACTGTCCTGCTGTACGTGCTCGATATCTCTCTGTATCGGACACGAGGACATGCTAAATTTTGGGAGGATGTCAGGGCATTGACCGACATGGCTCTTCCAAAATTTGAGCCCAAATGGTATAGTGTGCGAGGCGTTCTCCTCCTTGCACTGGTCGCAATGGCCGCGCGCACGGGCTGTACATGCGAGCAAATTGGTCACTGACACGCGGCTAGAACTGACATGACACGTGTCTAGGACACGGTGCAGGGTGTCCTAGGGGTAGCCCTACACCTGGCGTTCGTGTGTGCACGGCCACGTGTCACCATGTGGCCTGTGTCGTGCGTAGGACACGCATGCACGCGTGCACGACGCTGCGCACTATCCAGCGTGTCTGTGGTGTTCGTGAGCCAAGACACGTCGTGTCCTATTTCCCCAGGACACGAAATGATTCGTAGGACACGTGCACGAGTGTGGGTTGGATTACCAACCTTTACTTTGGATTATTATTGTGTTTTAGATTTCGAAATTAGAGTTCCCATTCTCGGCTTATACACGTTCAGTTCATGAATTCTGAGAAATTATTTCCTTTTAAAAAACTGTTTTCCCTGTTTAAATTTCATGTTAAATCACTTACACATGTGTATTAGACTATTATAATGTTGGTTATTGACTGGTGTAGGGTTTTTAGGTTTTGAATTGGATTTGTGAATGTGAACTGATACGCAACTGTCAGTGTAACACTAAGCACTGTTTTTAAAATTCTGAACTTTGCATTCCCTTTTAAAAAAACAGATTTGGTGTTTCATTTGCCATGTTTAATTCCTATACATGTTTGTTAGTTACTTAAGTGTTAGTTTGTACTTGTGTTAGTGGATTTGATAAATGGTTTTCGAATTCTGTTGGTGTGAAGGCTCAAGATGTATATTTATTATTCAGTCATTGTTTAACCTTCCTATGCATCAGTCAATCTAGATGGCAGTGGGGACTAATATGGAGTGTAGAGTAGGCTCGAGTGGAGAGTAGGCTCGGCTTGAGTTTAGTCCTCATTGCTAATAGTAGCTTAGAACTTAAGTTCAGTCCATACCTTGTTCAGATATCAGTCCCATATTGATTTCAGTTTCCCACTTCACATAAGCATCACTCCCTTTTATTGGGTCATCCCACAATTTTTTAGTATCATTCCCAGTTTTATAGAGTTCAATCTTTTCACTTTAATGCTCAGATATTTTATGTATGATTAAGTCCCTATTTGGTGTATAAGTTCCTATCCTAACTGGACCTGTTGAAAATATTACAGATACTTGCGCTGAGGATACATGCCCTATATATTGTGGACCCGGAGACGGGATGGCTACCTTTGGCCCCGACACTCAGGAGTGATCAGGATTTAGTTAGTAGACTTGCATCTGCCTTTCATGTTGAACTTGTTATATTTGATTGGCGACTTGTTTTGTATTATAAATTGTTGAGATTTTGTTATTATTATAGTAGTTGTCTTTCTATTTCTTAGTTACCTCTTCTGTGTTATCTTATCGTGCTTAGACTGTGATTGAGTTACAATATCTTATACTTGTCCTCCGTTCGGAGTTGACTATGACGAGTACATTATATACTGCATGAGTTGTTGGTTAGATAGTGACCTAGAACAGCGTTCTTCCGTCGACACTGCGGCGTAGGCTGGACGCTATTACGTACTCGTGACCCTACACTGGGTGCGGGTCGTGACACATTTTTAGTGGTCGCCCATGCAGGTCGAGATTCGCATTAGTGCGAAGTCATGGTAGTACGACGATTAGTTGTACTACTGCTCGCCTGCAGTAAGAGATAAGAAATAGGCTTTAGTTGAGAGAGTACTCAATCACAGTTAGGACTACTTGAGATGATTCCTGGGATGACCCTTGAGAATCTCATTATAAACTATCTCGAAATTCGTTTCTGACAGTATCTGTCATCTTCCTTGATTCATCGTTGAATTTGATTCTTGGTATTCATTATTGACTTAATTTTCTACCAAGATAATATTATGGGCTAGGTTGCCTCAGTCATAGAACCTAGAGTCTTCTGTAGCCATATCAGCTGGTTGGACGATGAGATAGAGTCTGATTTTGGATGTATTTCTCGGGTGTGAGAATTTAAAGTTTTCGCAGCCAAGCTAGCGGCAATGCAAAAATTTTAAATACCATGATTCTAGAGGTATGTACATTAGTTGTGGACTCTATAGATTATCGCAGCCATACTTACTAGTGTGACAAGGATTCTGGTAATATGATTCTGGATAGACGAGTATGATTATCAGATTGCGGGATAGATACCATATAGATGGTGCCCTAGTATAATTGAGTGAAATATCAGGGTGGATATTACTTGAGTGTCATGGATTAGATAGAGGGAGCTAGGCCACATGTAGCACAACACCGTGCCCCGTACCATCAGAGGGATGCACCCCAGAGGGGCAGGGCTTTTGTGCTGACAGTCGTGTAGACCGACGCTACGGGTGACGGGTTAGCAAGTCTGTCTTTCCTGTTCCTCTTTCCATCTTGTTGTGTGATTCTATTAGTACCTATCAGGATGTTTTGTGCTGTGATAGATAGTATAGTGACACTGATCAAGACCATGATATCACGACCAGTAGGATTGTGTAGCATGTTAAGTATCGACCTTGATTTGATTGGGGGTTGACCTAGTAGGGGTACGATCATCTTCATTTAGAGGACAAAAGTTTTCTAGGGGGTAGGATTGTAACACCCAGTTTTTCAAATGAGGGTAATTTTAAAATTTTGTAATTATAATTATTAATTATTGATATTTATTTCACATTATAATTTTTGGTGATTTTTAATCATTTTTAAACTATTTAAAAACTGTTTTAAGTCATGACTTGTGATTTTGATGTGATGCTAGTAAAACCCTAGAGACTGCATGACCTAGAGCCTAACCATGTCATTAGGATAATTTATTTATCATTTTAGCTTAAGGATATTTTGGTCATTTAGTAAAATTTGAATTTATTTTAATTTATTGAATTGGTGATTCCTAGTTTGGACTTTGACTCAATGAGACTTAGTAGACTAGCCTAGAAGCTAACCCTAGCTATGGTGACCCTAGTCTAACTTAAGTTAATCTACTTGTAGTCATTAGAAACTAGTTTTGGAATAGGAGGATTAAGTTAAGTGAAATCATTTCATGACTTATGGTTTAATGCAATGACTTGTAATTTTTATTAAATGACTTATGACTAAAGCCCATAGGCCCATAACTAGAAGCCCTAATCCTAACTAAACCCTAAGTGACCAGCCATAATAGGATTCCCACTCCTATTTAAAGCCCCCTCTCCTTGTTCTTGCCTCTTTTGTGTTCATCCAAGCTTTTAAAGGAAAGGTAATTTCTCCACTTTCCTAAATTCCTAGAAAATTCATTTAAAATCTTTTTTGACCCAAATCTTTTGCATATGATTCTAATCCACCCCTACTTGCTAATTTTGAGGAGCAATTTCAGTCTAAGAGCAATTTGGGAGGATTTGGCTAGCAAGGAGGAACCCTCCATTTGAAGCCTTTTCTTGCTATTTGCATCTATAGGTAAAAATCCACAAATTAATCTAATATTCCGATTTCTTTGCATATTAGGCTAGATCTAGGAGTCCCCTAGCTGTCCCTAAAGTTTGTGTTAATTTTGTGTCCGTTTGGTATCCGTATCGGACACATGTCAATGTGTAAGTGTAGGTGTTTGTTAGAATGCCTCAATAGGATTTATTTTGTTAATTTTGAAATGTGATAAAATGGAAATGTTGTTTTATACATGTATATTGTAATTGTGTCTTACTGAGCATGTTTTTGGACACATTTCGTGTCTAAAATGGGACACACACGCACACACGAGGACACGTGTACTGTCCTGCTGTACGGGCTCGATATCTCTTTGTATCGGACACGAAGACACGCCAAATTTTGGGAGGATGTCAGGGCATTGACTGACATGACTCTCCCAAAATTTGAGCCCAAATGGTGTAGTGTGCGAGGAGTTCTCCTCCTCGCACTGGTCTCACTGGCCGCGCGAGCGGGCTGTACACGCGAGCAAATTGGTCACAGACAAGCGGCTAAAACTGACACGACACGTGTCTAGGAAACGATGCAGGGTGTCCTAGGGGTAACCCTACACCTGGAGTTCGTGTGTGCACGGCCATATGTCACCACGTGGCCTGTGTCGCGCGCTGGACACGCGTGTACGCGTGCACGACGCTACGCACTGTCCAGCGTGTCTGTGGTGTTCGTGAGCCAAGACACGTCGTATCCTGTTTCCCCAGGACATGAGATGATTCGTGGGACACGTGCACGAGTGTGGGTTGGATTACCAACCTTTACTTTGGATTATTATTGTGTTTTTAGATTTCGAAATTCGAATTCCCATTCTGGACTGATACACGTTCAGTTCGTAAATTCTGAGAATTGATTTCCTTTTAAAAAATTGTTTTTCCTGTTTAAATTTCATGTTAAATCATTTACACATGTGTATTAGACTATTATAATATTGGTTATTGACTAGTATAGGGTTTTTAGGTTTCGAATTGGATTTGTGAATGTGAACTGATACGCAACTGTCAATGTAACACTAAGCACTATTTTTAAAATCCTGAACTTTGCATTCCCTTTTAAAAAAACTGATTTGGTGTTTCATTTGTCATGTTTAATTCCTATACATGTTTGTTAGTTACTTAAGTGTTAGTTTTTAATTGTGTTAGAGGATTTGATAAATGGTTTTCGAATTGGGTTGGTGTGAAGGCTCAAGATGTATATTTATTGTTCAGTCCTTGTTTAACCTTCCTATGCATCAGTCAATCTAGATGGCAGTGGAGACTAATATGGAGTGGAGAGTCTCGAGTGGAGAGTAGGCTCGGCTTGAGTTTAGTCCTCATTGCTAATAGTAGCTTAGAACTTAAGTACATTCCATACCCTGTTCAGATATCAGTCCCATATTAATTTCAGTTTCCCACTTCACATAAGCATCAGTCCCTTTTATTGGGTCAGCCCATAATTGTTTAGTATCATTCCCAGTTTTATAAAGTTCAATCTTTTCACTTTAATGCTCAGATATTTCATGTATGATTAAGTCCCTGTTTGGAGTATAAGTTCTTGTCCTGACTGGACCTGTTGAAAATATTACAGATACTTGCACTAAGGATACATGTCCTACATATTATGGACCCGGAGACGGGATGGCTACCTTTGGCCCCGACACTCAGGAGTGATCGGGATTTAGTTAGTAGACTTGCATCTGTCTTTCATTTTGAACTTATTGTATTTGATTGGAGACTTGTTTTGTATTATAGATTGTTGAGATTTTGTTATCATTATAGTAGTTGTCTTTCTATTTCTTAGTTATCTCTTCTGTGTTATCTTATCGTGCTTAGACTGTGATTGAGTTACAATATCTTATACTTGTCCTCCGTTTGGAGTTGACTATGACGAGTACATTATATACTGCATGAGTTGTTGGTTAGATAGTGACCTAGAATAGCGTTCTACCGTCGACACTGCGGCATAGACTGGGCACTATTACGTACTCGTGCCCCTACACTGGGTACGGCTCGTGACATCTGCTCCGGTTTAGAAGCTTAAGTCACTTTTCTACAAGAGACTTGGGAACTCCCATCGCAACCAATGCAAGTCAGCTTGTCGCTCCAAAAGCACAGTAACCTCGCCAACCTGAAGCACAAGCCTACGTGTCGCCTACAGCACAGTGACTCCGATATCCCGAAATACAGCTTCATAAGTTGCTCTATATGTACAGAAGTCTCTTCGTCATTCGAAGCCAAGTCCACTCGTCGTTTGAAAGCAAAGAGGTTCCGTCGTCTCCAGAAGCACGGTCTACTCATCGTCCCAGAAGCACAGCAGTACTTAGTCCTCACCAGAGGTGCAGGAAGCAAGGGTCCACCCTAATTAGTTTATTTAAACTGCCTCTTACAGAGAAGATTGTGATTAAATCATGACTGATATCATATCATATTGATTTAAATCTTAGACGAGGATCAATTAGACTCCAAATCTAGGATAAAATCCCAAGATTTACTCGACTATATCCGAGCAAGCAAATTGGCACACGCCATATGTTACCTCCTTCGATTGTGTTTATAACCACCAGAGATCTCGTTTGAGGAAAATCTCGATGTCCGTCACGTGTCAGCACCGCAGAAGCCCGTACCGTACAATGACGGTAGATTCTTTCATATCTCAGGAACCCTAATGTACATCGTATATGTACTCGATTCTCTATAAATAGAAGGATTTTTTCTTCCACCAAAAGCATCGACAGAGGAAAAATTAAAAATCGACATTCTTCAAAGGATCAACAATCTCTATCCACGAAGAGTGGACCACCCTCGTCCACCGATCAACCAAAGAACCAACCAACCAACCATCTTTAAGGGATCTTCTCCTCCAGATAGCCTCTTGATCGGTGACCCCAGAGTCCCATCAAAGGTGCCAGAGAGCCATAAGAAGGTTGATTCATCGTCAGATCGTCAACGGAGTAAAGAAGCCGCTGCAATGCTCGATCTCCACCGTCACACTTTCCCAGAAACCACTTTGCCCTGTACTTAGAATATCTTGTTTAGGACTTCCTTCTTTGTACACAGATACCTTATACGTTCAATAAAGCAAAAAGTTTGTTCAACCTTTTGTTATGTCGAACAAAATGGCGACTCTGCTGGAGACTACCTTCTCCTCCTACGAGAAGGCGGTGACACAATTTGATGACAACTTGTTGAGAGTTTCTCAAGACATGCTGGTCGTACGCTTTGACCAACAGGCTTTTGAAGATCTCCTCTCTGGTGAAAATTCGAAGACTTTGAAGCGGTTCGTACAACCGAAGAAGACTCGATGTGTCTGGAGGCCTAAGGCAGCTGCAGCCAGTAGCACGATGGTAGGAACTGTGTCTCAGGACCCCCTCAACGTCAAAGCCACATAGAAGATTCTGGCTGCTACAGCCTTATCCCTTCGCCCAATTCCTATACTGGAAAAGTACGGTGAGGAAGATGGTGGTTCCATGGTTGATCTGACGAAGGAACGATGCCAAAGGAAGCGCACACCAGTCCAACCCCTCACGATAGGAGTATTGCTGGTAAGGAGATCTGTCTTTGACAGAATCGCTTTCCCTTCAGGTAAACCTTCGGCGGACTCTGAATACTACTCTCCCGCTGGGGGTAGTAGGAAGAGATCCCAGGAGGCTCGCGCTTCGTACAACAAGCGTGCGACACCAACGGCAAACCTGAAGCCCGTGTTGATAGTTACACGCGCGACCGACGGAAAGCTATACATGACTGCCTCTCGCGCTCCGATGTCTCAACGAGTCGAATCTTTCTTCCACTGGGGTATTCCTGTGCGTAAGCCAAGCCAGGGGGTACGTCCTACGGAGAGGGATCCACGCGAGCAGCGTTCCCACAGAAGCGACAAAAGGCATCCTCGCCAGACCTGTCTGTATGTACAATGGGAGTGCTATGACAGAAGATCCAACCCTCTTCTAAGCAGAAGAATCTGTGGTGCAGGACGTACGTAAATCAAGTCACTCCTGTACCTAAATTACCATCAACTGCTATTGTCAGCAGACGGCTGTGCCATCGCTGAGCAGGCGTTCCATCTTTCAGAGACTTTACTCCACGCCAACCCCACACCACAGGCTTAACAGGGGGTCGGTGAGCCATAGTGAAGACAAACCCTACATCGCCACATGCTACGCGGTACAGGGTTCCAGAGCTTTCAAAAAGCCCTCCCAGAATCCTTCCATATCGATTGCTAAACCTAAGAGGATGTCAGAGAGCAGTAAAGCTAAGGTACCTAATGCAGGTGTGTTCCAAGGTACTCCTTCCCGATCTGTATTGGGTGGCTTACCAAAAACTGGGGGTAGCTGTAGGTCCTAAAAATCAGTTGCACCCATCAAAAAAGTAATATAAATCAAATTGTGCACTCTTCCAATGAATTGCACAGGAAACAGATTACGTAACAACTCAACTGCGCAATCTGAACTGTGCACACATCCAAGCGCACTAGCTGACGTGACCGCGTCATCATTATCTGACAAAAAATTAGATCTTCTGACAGCTGACAGCCCGAAGAACGAAAAAATTGTTCGTTTCTCGTACAGCACAGCGCTCGAGGACAGCTGTACAGCCAGCGCAAGCTACCAACCCAATCGAAGCGCAGTCTGCTATGTTTCTTGCAGCGCAGTTCAATCTCAGCGCAGTCTGAAGCGAGCGCAGTTCATGTGGCACAATCCATCAAGATAACTGACAATTTACACGTGGCCTACATGCCATCAATTGCTCACCATGTGGTAACCATCTGTACACGACCAAGCGCATTTCAATCAAACAATGCCACGCGTCTCATACAGTTGGTCCACGATCGAGTAACTGCCAGCGCAGTTCGCTACTTGCACAGTCCAATGTCTGTGCAATCCATCCGGCACAATCCAGAATAACTAAAAATTAGTTATTTCCAGAACTCTATAAATAGAGTTTCAAGTCCTTCATAGGGGGATCAGAAAAATCAGAAAGATCAGAATCAACATCAGATCATCACCAGAGATCAGGAGTTCTTGCCAAAGTGCTGCTGCATTCTTCAGAGGCTACCATCTTCAAAGTTCACATCGTCCAAGGGATAAAGCGATCGTCTTCAGATCGGATTCCTATAGTTGTACTTTTCCAGAATTCTATTGTAATCTTCTTACAAAGTTTGTGAAATAAAGAACATCTTTTGTTTTTGCAAACCAAATGGCGACTCTGCTGGGGACGACTTTCTCCTCCGACGAGAAAGTGACAACTCAATGTGACGTTGCGTCTATCGAAAAAATGCAAAAGACGCTGGTTGTAAAGGTCAACCAGATGGCCTACGAGGCGATGATCAACTCCGGGACTACTCGTCGCACTGCAACTTCTGCCAAGCGCAAAGTCTGTTCAGTGTGGACTCCAAAGTCCTCTGCAAAATCCTCTGCGCAGTCTGCTGTCTCTGCTACGCAGTCTGCTGTTTCTGCTCCTAAAACTGCTGTACAGTCTGTTGTATCTACTGTCCATGTGCGGTATACTGCTCCCCTTGCCAGTGCACAAACCACTTCCTATGCTGCTCTGGCAAAGTGCAAGACTCATCTTCCCCTGGCGCAGTTGGCTGCAACTCTGCCTGCGTAGTCCACCACTCCATCAACCAGAGTGCAACTCAAGTACTCTGAAGTCAAGGCTCCTGCTGCACAAGCTACACAGTCTGTGGCCAAAAGGCCATCTGTCAAAGCTTCTCATGCGTAACCAGCCAATGCGCCTACTGTCACTTCAACCCCTGCGCAAACTGTGCCAGTACAGTCTAAGAGGGATAGCCTTTTGGCTAATCTCCCTTCTTCTCACAGCAAGGGAAAAAACTCTGCTCCTCTTTCCAAGCACCCTGTTGCTCCAGCACAATCTACTGGGGGTAGTCTGTTGACTGTTCCTCCTCCTCAGAACAAAGAAAAGGGCCCGTTGGTCTTTTCTCAAACTTTCTCGTTCTACGACTTGGAAGACAACAGATGGAAACACTCTTTAGCCAACCTTTCTTCACAAAATAAAAGAAAAGGCCCTTTGGTCTTTTCTCAGTCTTCTTCGATTTTTACCGTAGAAGATCAATCTGAACGTGCCTCGGCACTAATCAGTACAAGAACTCTCTCAAACAAGAGTTCTTTCTTTCCTGCCAAAGGGAAGTGTACTGATCAAAGAGGTATTCTGCCTACTCCGGTAGCAGAATTCCAAGATCTCCTAACTCTCAGGATATCCCGCTCAAAATAGGAAAAGTTGCTGGTGTCTCAGACAGAAACCCCTGGGGGTGAATTTGATGATCTAAGAACTTATCTCAATAGACCAACTTCGGTAAAACGCAAACAGCCAATGCCGAAGATCAACCAGCATCAGAGGCAAACTTCCAAGATGAAGAATCCTGACACTTATGCTAATGAAGTAAGTACTTTCCTGTACACTCAAGGGACGAAACACTTGAAGAACCGGAACCATGTTTCGAATATAGTCAAAGAATGTATCCCTCAGACTTCTTCTCGTCCTGTCATTGTTCCTGATCTCCGAGAACACCTCAAGCAAAAATTGGACAACATCTCAACACCTCCAGTTCAACCACTTGGATACCATTGTAATCACAAGGTCGTCATCAAGTGTTGTTGTCAGACAACAAAACGATCTGTCTTCGATCGTTTGAATTTTGCAACGTCTGAACCGATGTCAGAAGATGAAGACGAAGTGTTGTACGCTTCCGTCAACATGACTTCTTGAGACACTGGGGGTAGAAAGTTCTCCAATCATGACAAGCCTCGCAAGCCCAGCCAACGGTATTTAGATTTATTCCAAGAATCTTCTGAAGGAGTATTCTGACATACCCGATCCCGAAGCCGAGACACAATCGGTCAAAGGAACCTTCTCCAAGATCCTTCCGGTCATCTCCCTCTTTCTCACTCAGGAGATGATTCTTTCTTCGACTATGATGCATACAGCGAAAGTTCTGAACAGACAGTATCCTCCATTGTACCTAGAGAAGTGACAGCTTATGTTGTCACTGAAGACCCAGATGCTTCCAGTTCGGCTAGTCAAGAACAACGAATAGCTGCACTAGAAGACAAGCTGAAGACCATGGCTGAAATGGTTGCAAGTATGCATCCTATCATTGTGGCCCAACATATAGTACCACTGACTGTACCTGCTGTAAATCCTGAGATCATAGCATCGTCGATGCCTGTCAATACAAGTATGGGGGTAGAATCTCCTAAAGTACCCCCTGTACAAATTCAACCCACACCCAGTCAGTCAGGTGCTGGGGGTAGTGCTTACCACGCTGTTCCTCTCCCTAACACTCTGATTCAGCCTGCTCCTTCTACATCATTGGAGGATGCTAATGAAGCTGTCAAACTCTTGCGTACTCAATTCGAGGCCTTCAAAGAGAAGGACAACTTACAGAGGTTGGGAATCAAACAACCCTATCCAGTTGAATGGAAAGAAGTCCCATTTCCTCCAAAGTACAAAATCTCTACAATTTCGCTGTTTGATGGCAGCACTTCTTCCAGTCAGTTCATTAACCACTTTGAGGTAATGACTGTTCAACTTCAGCCAAATGACGCTCTTCTTACCAGGGTGTTCGTCGGCTGTTTAGCCGGTGTAGCATACGATTGGTACAGGAGCTTGCCCGATGGCTGTATCACCTCTTTCTCGGGTTTGAAACAAATCTGCTTGGAACGATTCTATGAGGGAATCAACGACATGACTATGTCGGCCCTCAACAAGATCAAACAAAGACACAATAAAACCGCTGAGAGTTTCATTGAAAGATTCTGCCGAGAAGCATTAAAGATGCCTCCTGGAACCCCGGCCGTTGTCACTATAAACACCTGTAAGGTAAATCTTTTGCCTATTATCAACATGTGGACGGGATCAACTCAGTTCCAAGACTGGCCATCCTTCTTTGTTAATGCTAAAATAGCTGAAGTTAGCGCTGACAAGTTCAAGCAGCTAGGGGTACACATGTCTAACCCCAACCGGGATGAACATCCGACAGCCAGTAGCGGTAATCGTCAGAACAACCGCAAGGAAAAAGAGACTTTGAATATCAACTTGAAGAACAAAGAATCTCTGGCGGTCAACGTAGCTCCACCTATGTCTACTTCTACTCCTTCTGTACCTCCACCAAGGAAACCTCGTCCGAAAGTAGAGTACTCCTTTAACGAGAATGACACCGTGAGCATCTTTGATTGCTTGATCAAAAGCAATAAGCTCCAACTCCCAGACCCGAAGAAGCCTGATGAAGTTGGTAAGAATGATCATCCCAAATACCGTATTTATCACAGGTTCATTAGGCATCCCACTCGAGCATGTTATGTGCTTAAAGGCAAGATTCAAGAGCTAGTCAACGCTAGTGTTGTCACTCTACAGCAAGACGAAAAGACTTTTACCGTAAACATGGTCTCAGTTCAGTTTGGTAACTTCCTTCCGCAGATGGTACAGCACGGTGTCATCCCTATCCCCAAGGCTACTCTTGAGATCGAGAATCTTCCTCCTCCACGAAGTGAAGGTCTCGTCCCCTTATCTCTTGACAATAGCGAGATTATGTGGATTCACCATGATCTTGCCTCGGAGTTCGAAGTTCCATCTTCCTCCAAGAAGAAAGAACGCTCCAAGGGCAAAACAAATATCTGCAATATGGTGTCTTTTGACCCCATAGTTGAAGAGGAAATCTTATTGGGCACCAGATCAGGGAAAGCCTATCTACGGGAACTTCCCGAGACTCAAGAAAACCATGCTTCTTCTTCTGAGTCTGCTCCAGTGCAACCTGCTTCTACTGAGGACATCCCTTCTGCATCCTCACCGGTTGTAGAACCCACTCATCCCAAGCCGATGGTAGCCGATAAAGGCAAACAACAAGTTCGCTTCGACAAACCTTTGAAGAAGTCATCTCCTTCTGGACTTGAGAAGCCATACAACTTTGATATTTTGGCCCAACTAGCCAATACACCGGCCCGGCTGTCAATCTTTGAGCTCTTGCTCTTTCCAAAGAAACTCGAAAAACTCTGAGTGAAGCTCTAATGCAAGCAGAAACCTGTTTAACCCTTCTGAAGAAGCCAAAAGCAGAGCCAGTCTCTTGCCCCCATTGTCACAGTGTGTTGGAGTTAATTCCAAATATTACCTTCACACATGATGATATGCTGATGAAAGACAATAGGCATGACCGTCCTCTATACTATACAGGATATGTCGACTCGATAAAAGTCGATCGTATTCTAATAGATCCAGGGTCAGCACTCAGCATCATGCCAAAGATAATGTTAGATGCACTCACTACAAGAAAAATGCTCATTTATGGCGTGCGAAATGCGTCGTAAATGATCTTTCACGGCGTACTTTTTTATGCCGTAAAAGGTCATGCCATAAATGAGCCTATTATTTACGGCGCGCATAAAAACACTGTAAATAACCATCGATGTCCTTTTACGGCGTGCGTTAGAACGCTGTAAATAACCATCGCTATCCTTTTACAACGCGCATAAGAACGCTGTAAATAACCATCACTATCCTTTTACAACGCGCATTAGAACGCTGTAAATAACCATCGCTATCCTTTTACAACGCGCATTAGCACGCCGTAAATGACAATCGCTATCCTTTTACAATGCGCATTATAACGCTGTAAATGACAATCACCAAACATTAGAATGTTGTAAATAATCTCTCTATCTTTAGAGTGCGTATTTTGAACGCTGTAACTGACCCTCTTAATCTTTTACAACATATTTTCGACCGCCGTAAATGAAGCCCACAACCATTAATGTTCATTGGTTATGTCACGACCCGCACCCTAGAGTAAGGGCACGAGAACGTAACAACGCCTAGCCTACGCCACAGAGTCGGCGCTAGAACGCTGTCCTAGGTCTCATGCATCTAACAGTATAAGGCTAAGCAGTTTATACTCCCCGAATGGGGGTGACATGATAGAATGTAAACTCAATCACATCTAAGGTAGAGCATAATGGTAGATAGATAAAACATAAAATCTAAAGAGATACAGCAGATAGAAGTCTAAGTGTCTAAGATACAAACTCAGAATACATCTCAAAACTCAACTACAATAATACATAAATACAACTCAAGACGACAGAAAATAAACCATAAGAAAATCCTAGCTATCTATGCAACCTCTACTGTCTCCTCTAGGCTAGCAGGCAACCTCCAGGCTATCTGTAAAATTTATCAACAGGTCTAGTCAGGACGGGAGCGAGCAGAGTACATCTCAATAGTTCATAGCAGGTTAGAAAATATAATCATGCAGTAAAGTAAGATATAGATACTGAAGGAAATGCAGTATGTAAACAGAGAGAGAACTGTAATAGAAATATCTACTATACATAGAGAACTAATAGTGACTTGTGAGTCAGAGTAAAATATAAACATGTGAATGGCATAGGAGATTCATGACTACAGCTAAGAGAGTGATTCATGACTACAGCTACTTGGATAATATTCACATGTCTATTTCTACTCCCCCATCCCCAATCAATACACAAAGATCTGTTCAAGTTATGTTAAGATTCGTGAAACTTCATATGGCTCATAAAATGAGTGATACGTGAAGGTGATTCATGATGGCTCTGTGAACATGAGAGTACATGTGTCACAAGCGATTCGTGAATCAGAGGAAGCATAGAGATACGTGATGATTCGTGAAACGCATAAAACATGTAGTATCCGATGCTCCCGAGGGGGATAACATCTCATGAAAAGATCCATATAGTACCAATCCGTATGACCAACGTGATAGTATCAAGTAAGATAATTTAAAGCAGGAAAATAATTCTAAACATGATATGAAATGATCAGAGAATGTATTCGCCTGATACCCTGAACAGCTGATATGAAAAGATGGCCAACTGGAGTCACAGAGTCCTAGTTATAGCAACATAGGTTATAAAGAGTTCAATTTATATGGTAATTGAAATTATAATACAATCTACATGATTCTAAGTTAATCTAGGTCAAAGTCAACTTTGGTCAACTCTAAAGTCAAACTAGGTCAACTCTAGTCAACTGTGGTCAACCTAGCTAGGGTTGGGTCAACAATGGTCAACTAGTCTAGTTAGTCAATTCTAGGTCTAAACAAACTAAGTATATACAAATCAAGTATCCAAGATAGCTACTAACTCATAGCCTAAGTCACTTACTAAACCACGCACAAAACTAAACCATAAGCTAACAAGGCACACAAACATAGTCATATAATGTATATATATTATTCACATTCACATATTCATATATATAGATATATATATAGGAAAGCTATATATATAGGAACATACATATATATAGAGAGAGAGAAAGAGGGGTAAAAGAGTAAGTGAGTATGTGTGTGTTTGGCATGTGTGAAAGGATGTGTTAATGTTCTAAAATTTAGTGATAGGTAGGTGTATATGACATAGGGTACATGATGTCAAAGGATGTATGAATGAATGTGTGTAAAATGTTATAGGTTAACTCAGTTTATAGAAATGCATACATACATACATACTTACATTGTATACATGCATACATACATATCATGTATATTACATTACTTGATACATACATGTATTATATTATACATACATTCATGCATATTAGATACTTGTATTTATATTAAAATATTGCAAACATTTATTTCATTCATGCATCTATGCATTACCTATATGTTTTATACATATGAATACATTGTATATCATTCTTTCATTCATGCATTTATGCATTTCTTATATGCATTATATTAATTGCATTCCTACATGCTTGCATTCAACCATATATATACATTAATGTAAAAAGAATATATATCATATATATATATATATATATATATATATATATATATATATATATATATATATATATATAAAAAATATATATATATATATATATATATATATATATATATATTTCATTTGTTTAATATATCATGCATTACATACTCTATATTCATTTAATATCCATACTACATAGGCTCATAGGTTACACAAAATGCATATATCGTATAGTCACTCTTCTACTTAAAATCAATACTGTACCAATTGGGCCTTCACTAAATTCTAGGATTATAGTATGTTGTAGCTCATCATGTTAGCTTTCCGAAACTTTAAACGGATAGCTTTTTCGTGTCCGGAAGCTCCCGAAATTGCAAAAATATCGAAATACGTTCGTCTTTTGTACAGCTGACACTCAAACAATTCTACAGAAAGGTTTAGAACAAATTTGGCTTACTAAAATATATATTTGGAAATCTAACTTCGATACGCTTCTTTTAAAAAACGGGAGGTTAATTGGAGTTATGAGCTAAAAGTTATGGCATTTCTAAGTTGCTCTAGCTACTAAAAACGTGGATAAAAATTATGACGAATTTAGGTAGTTTGAGACAAAAGAAACACAAGTATATAACATAATATATCAAGAAGTCACTCTCTACACTAATATATATATATGAGACACTATAGAACACATCTCCAATACAAAAATATGAGATTAAACATGTAATAATTCATTCATACATAACAACAATACATAGTGTGTCCAAATTTGGGGTTTTCCTACATGGACACAACCACAACACAAAGGACACTCCTATGACCTCCAAATGGATACGAAATGGACACAAATGGAGATACAACCATGGGGGTCATTCCTATGGGTTCAAAATAGACCTATATGCATGAGGAAATGAAAAGGAGAAGGAATTTATACCTCCCGGTAGATCGAATCGAAGAAAAGCCTTTCCGGAGCGACATCGACACGTAGAGATTCCAAAAGGACACGAACGAGCTTCGAATCCTCCCAAACTTGGGTAGCTTCCTCCTTGGCTAGAATGGAGAAGGAAAGAAGAAGATTTGGTGGCGAAATGGAAGGATTTGGTGGAGAAATTGCTAGGAATTGCTCTCTAGAAATTTGGGGAAGAACAAGAGAGAGAGTGTGGATGAGAATAATGAAATGAACTTGAGCCTATCCTCTCCCAAAGTAGCTGGCCATATGGGACTATTTGTCCTATTATAGTAAGGTCCAAAATGCCCCCACTAACCTATTCTATTAGTATTAGGAAAGGGCTAATTGGTTGGGGCTAAATAAGTCATTCTAAAGTCTCTAATCACACTAACCTTATACATAATAATTAGTCTAACCTCTAACTAAAATATTTCTATCATGTGGGCCATGGCTAACTAATGTGTGGGTCCACTAAAGTCAACACTACCCCCGGGTCCCCGTTTCAAGTCAGATTGAGTTGAAATTCGAACCCGACTCAAATAACCCCAAAACAATATCATAAATAACAAAATAAATTTCAAAAATATTCAAAAATGTAAAATGACAAAAATACTCCTATTTCTGAAAACTGTGGGTGACAAATTCCTCAAAATTGAAACCAAACAATAGTAAAATGTCAAAATCATAAGTCATAATTTTAAATAGTTTAAAAATAATTAAAAATTACCAAAAATTATAATATGAAATAATTATCAATAAATAATAATTATAATTACAAAATTTTAAAGTTACCCTTATTTGGAAAACTGGGTGTTATAATTCTACCCACCTTATAAAAATTTCGTCCTCGAAATTAAGATGATCGCACCCCCTTCTAGGTCAAACATAGTCAAGGGTCAATCACTAGTCAATTTCTCAACATCCAAGTACTTGGTCATCAACTGGTCAATTTCTTAGGGTTTTATCTATGCTAGCTATCTAGGTGTTGGCAACTAGAATTTAGCAAAAGAGAAACTCTATAATAGACTAGCTCTTAACTTCCCAATCCTATCAAGTCACCTGTAACTAAATACCTACAAGCTAAACACATGAATACCAAATACCACATATATATATGCTCAAGAACAACAACCCATCACATATATCCTAAGTATATCATCTATATATATATACATGACTGATCAACCAAGGGTTAAGGCAGACTGAATTTATAAGGGTCTGAAACAATGCTTAGAACTAGGCTAAGGATGAATGGTCTGAATCAAGGGGACATGGTATCTAGTGAAGGGTCCGCATACTGCCTATAAAGGTGATCAACACAAAGGAACTCAACACGAAGAGAACTTAACTAAAATGAAAAACTGAACCAAGTATAGGCTAAACAACATGTTTATAACCCTATACAACAATGGCCTATAGATACCAACTAACCTATATCCCATATGCCAATATCATCTGCAATCTATCTATGCAAATAGACCTCTCGGTCTTAGGTGAAACTACAACTATACTCAAAGGCAGGCTCTGGTCATGGATGCCTCACTGGAAAGGGTAAGGGAAAGTAGTAATAATCATCAAGGCTGTAAGGCATACTAACATCCTATGTGTAACTGGTTGGTATTATAGATAACAGGAGAATTATCTGTATTGGGTTACTATTCTAACACCAATGCTAACTATCACCTCTAGGGTACAGACACTCTACAAGTCATCATACCATTATACTATGAAGGAACTACCTATGAATAAGCTCTACAAAACTAAATATCCCTGCTCCTAAGTCATTTATAACAATCAAAAGGGTATGATGTTTAAACCTTCTCAAGATACAATCTGTATATCATATGCGTCAGTCCAAAATTATGTTGTCCAGAGTCTTCATCATGCTAGTGAGCAAGGCTACGATAATCACAGAGTTCTTGACTAAGGTACGTACCTCTAGGTTCATGGTATTTAAAATTTTTGCACTGCCGCATGCGACGGCGAAAATCTTAAATTCATATACCCGAGAATACATCCAAAATCTGACTACATGTCCTCACTATGCCAACTAACACGACTATCGAGGATTCTAGATCCCATAATTTAGGCGACCTAGCCCATACGATTTTCTCAGAAGAAAAACAAACACAACAAAAGAGTAACATGACAAATTAATCAATCAACAAGGAACAGATGGAATCGGATTTCAAGGTAATTATAAAAGACAATTACGGGAATGGAATTGAGAAGAACGGAACTTGTAGCAAGATCTCCAACGGTCCGTGCATCCTCGACTGTCCTGACGATAGCTCGCCCTGCTGGTTTTCTCCAGCCTGATGCTGATACTACACAAATCTCTGCTGCTGATGCTGCATGAATCGCTGCTGCTGAGAGAAACCAGAAATGAAGGAAAAAGTCTCTGTACAGACGGAGGTGCACCTCCAATGTAGCAGAAACGCCAACCTGAGTCGGCACAACAGAAGCTGCGATCTCGAGGCCCTGATGAACAGGACGAGAGGTGGCCAGCCTCTCGATAGTATCTCCAGAACCGAAGCGATGAGATCGTGTCTTCATAACCATCATGAAGATAGATCAAAACAAGAAGCAATTTCTGAGAATGAAGCAAAAATTCAAAGGAGAACAGTTTATACTCAAGGGAAGTCAATAAGCAACAATTTTAGACAAAAGGAATCGGATTAAGAGTTTTTCCTAATGTGATTGAGCACCTCCAAAAATATTCTAATCCTACTGCAGGCTGTAGTGATACTCTAGTTCGAATACCACTACATAAACTCGACCTGCATGGGCCACCACTAAAAACGTGTCACGACCCGCACCCTAGAGTAAGGGCACGAGAACGTAACAATGCCCAGCCTACGCCGTAGTGTCGGCGGTAGAACGTTGTCATAGGTCTCATGCATCTAACAGTATATGGCTAAGCAGTTTATACTGCCCGAATGGGGGTGACATGGCAGAATGTAAACTCAATCACATCTAAGGTAGAGCATAATGGTATATAGATAAAACATGAAATCCAAAAAGATACAGCAGATAGAAGTCTAAGTGTCTAAGATACAAACTCAGAATACATCTCAAAACTCAACTACAATAATACATAAATACAACTCAAGACGACAGAAAATAAACCATAAGAAAATCCTAGCTATCTATGCAACCTCTACTGTCTCCTTTAGGCTAGCAGGCAACCTCCAGGCTATCTGTAAAATTTATCAACAGGTCTAGTCAGGACGGGAGCGAGCACAGTACATTTTAACAGTTCATAGCAGGTTAGAAAATATAATCATACAGTAAAGTAAGATATAAATACTGAAGGAAATGCAGTATGTAAACAGAGAGAGAACTGTAATAGAAATATCTACTATACATAGAGAACTAATAGTGACTAGTGAGTCAGAGTAAAATATAAACATGTGAATGGCATAGGAGATTCATGACTACAGCTAAGAGAGTGATTCATGACTACAGCTACTTGGATAATATTCATATGTCTATTTCTACTCTCCCATCCCCAATCAATACACAAAGATCTGTTCAAGTTATGTTAAGATTCGTGAAACTTCACATGGCTCATAAAATGAGTGATACGTGAAGGTGATTTATGATGGCTCTGTGAACATGAGAGTACATGTGTCACAAGCGATTCGTGAATCAGAGGAAGCATAGAGATACGTGATGATTCGTGAAACGCATGAAACATACAGTATCCAATGCTCCCGAGGGGATAACATCTCATGAAAAGATCCATATAGTACCAATCCGTGTGACCAACGTGACAGTATCAAGTAAAGTAATTTAAAGCAGGAAAATAATTCTAAACAGGATATGAAATGATCAGAGAATGTACTCGCCTGATACCCTGAACAGCTGATATGAAAAGATGGCCAACTGGAGTCACAAAGTCCTAGTTATAGCAACATAGGTTATAAAGAGTTCAATTTATATGGTAATTGAAATTATAATACAATCTACATGATTCTATGTCAATCTAGGTCAAAGTCAACTTTGGTCAACTCTAAAGTCAAACTAGGTCAACTCTAGTCAACTGTGGTCAACCTAGCTAGGGTTGGGTCAATAATGGTCAACTAGTCTAGTTAGTCAATTCTAGGTCTAAGCAAACTAAGTATATACAAATCAAGTATCCAAGATAGCTACTAACTCATAGCCTAAGTCACTTACTAAACCAAGCACAAAACTAAACCATAAGCTAACAAGGCACACAAACTTAGTCATATAATGTATATATATTATTCACATTCACATATTCATATACATAGATATATATAGGAAAGCTAAATATATAGGCACATATATATATATATATATATATATATATATATAGAGAGAGAGAGAGAGAGAGGTAAAAGAGTAAGTGAGTATGTGTGTGTTTGGCATGTGTGAAAGGATGTGTTAATGTTCTAAAATTTAGTGATAGGTAGGTGTATGTGACATGGGATACATGATGTCAAAGGGTGTATGAATGAATGTGTGTAAAAGGTTATAGGTTAACTCAGTTTATAGAAATGCATACATACATACATACTTACATTGTATACATGCATACATATATATCATGTATATTACATTACATGATACATACATGTATACTTGTATTATATTATACATACATTTATGCATATTAGATACTTGTATTTATATTAACATATTGCAAACATTTATTTCATTCATGCATCTATGCATTACCTACATGTTTTATACATATGAATACATTGTATATCATTCTTTCATTCATGCATTTGTGCATTTCTTATATACATTATATTAATTGCATTCCTACATGCTTGCATTCAACCATATATATACATTAATATAAAAAGAATATATATCATATATATATTTTTTATTTATCTAACATATCATGCATTACATACTCTATATTCATTTAATATCCATACTACATAGGCTCATAGGTTACACAAAATGCATATATCGTATAGTCACTCTTCTACTTAAAATCAATACTGTACCAATTGGGCCTTCACTAAATTCTAGGATTATAGTATGTTGTAGCTCATCATGTTAGCTTTCTGAAACTTTAAACGGATCGCATTTTCGTGTCCGGAAGCTCCCAGAATCGCAAAAATACCTAAACGCGTTCGTCTTTCGTACAGCTGACACTCAAACAATTCTACAGAAAGTTTTAGAACGAATTTGGCTTACTAAAATATATATTTGGAAAGCTAACTTCGATACGCTTCTTTTAAAAAAACGGAAGGTTAATTGGAGTTATGAGCTAAAAGTTATGACATTTCTAAGTTGCTCCAGCTACTAAAAACGTGGATAAAAATTATGACAAATTTAGGTAGTTTGAGACAAAAGAAACACAAGTATATACATAATATATCAAGAAGTCACTCTCTACACTAATATATATATATGAGACACTATAGAACACATCTCCAATACAAAAATATGAGATTAAACATGTAATAATTCATTCATACATAACAACACATAGTGTGTCCAAATTTGGGGTTTTCCCACATGGACACAACCACAACACAAAGGACACTCCTATGACCTCCAAATGGACACGAAATGGACACAAATGGAGATACAACCATGGGAGTCATTCCTATGGGTTCAAAATAGACCTATATGCATGAGGAAATGAAAAGAAGAAGGGATTTATACCTCCCGGTAGATCGAATCGAAGAAAAGCCTTCCCGGAGCGATACTGACACGTAGAGATTCCAAAAGGACACAAACGAGCTCCGAATCCTCCCAAACTTGGGTAGCTTCCTTCTTGGCTAGAATGGAGAAGGAAAGAAGAAGATTTGGTGGCAAAATGGAAGGATTTGGTGGAAAAATTGCTAGGAATTGCTCTCTAGAAATTTGGGGAAGAACAAGAGAGGGACTGTGGATGAGAATAATGAAATGAACTTGAGCCTATCCTCTCCCAAAGTGGCTGGCCATATGGGGCTATTTGTCCTATTATGGTAAGGTCCAAAATGCCCCCACTAACCTATTCTATTAGTATTAGGAAAGGGCTAATTGGTTGGGGCTAAATTAGTCATTCTAAAGTCTCTAATCACACTAACCTTATCCATAATAATTAGTCTAACCTCTAACTAAAATATTTCTATCATGTGGGCCATGGCTAACTAATGTATGGGTTCACTAAAGTCAACACTACCCCCGGATCCCCGTTTCAAGTCAGATTGAGTTGAAATTCGAACCCGACTCAAATAACCCCAAAACAATATCATAAATAATGAAATAAATTTTAAAATATTTAAAAATGTAAAATGACAAAAATACTCCTATTTTTGAAAACTGGGGGTGACAAATTCCTCGAAATTAAAACCAAACAGTAGTAAAATGTCAAAATCACAAGTCATAATTTTAAATAGTTTAAAAATGATTAAAAATCACCAAAAATTATAATATGAAATAATTATCAATAAATAATAATTATAATTACAAAATTTTAAAATTACCCTCATTTGAAAAACTGGGTGTTACAGGTTAGGACAATAGCAGCAATGCGTGCACGAATCAAACAATTAAGATGGGAGAACAAATACAATACCAACAACCATTAATATATAGTAAAGCTTCTGCCATGTGCAACCAAAATGACCTCCAATTCACTTTGACACAAATGCAAGTGCCAAACACACACACACACACACACACACACACACACACAAATATATATATATATATATATATATATATATATATATATATAAAAATATATATATTCAGTTGCAGTCCAAATTCAAATGGCACAATTGTAAGCAAACCAAAATTGAATAAAGCTTTTGCCAAGTGCAACCAAAATTATATTTCAAATTCAAATGGTCCAAATACAAGTCTCAAACAAATATTCAAGTGCAACCAAAATGGGAGTTCAAATTAAAATGACAAAAATACAAGTTTCAGTTGATAAGATCTCCTTGTCAGTGCCTTGCTTACTGAAATAAAACTCACATCATCTCTCTCTTTTTCGGTACTTGATAAGATCTCACTGAGTTCCTGACATTGCAATTATAACATTGTGTTAGCACCCAAAGAGAAAAACTATGTACGATAATGAGATTGAATCTTCAATTACTTTTGAAGTAGAACATCAATGCATCATGTAGTCCAGTTAAAAGAAAGGAGAGAGCAAAAGTTTGACTGTAATTATAACAAGTCTCAGATCAGCTGTAAACAATGCAATCTACCTTAGCATATGAAGGTTGTATAAAGGTTTTCTGATATTTATTAGATACAGAACTGCATCAATAATGTAGTATATAAGCATACTGGAACATGAATGCTATAACAAGATGTATAAAGGCTTTGTTTTTGTTGCTCAATATCTAAAACAGGATACTTACATATATACAGAAATATATGTATAAAGGCTTATGGTATTAGCATGTATCGGCATAAAACAGGATACTTAAACTGACCTCCCTTACTTAAACTGACCTACCTGTTTTTGTTGCTCAATATCTAAAAAAAGTCCCAAAGAGGCATAATAGTCCCACAACTAAATCTTGAACTCCTATGCTAAACCAACTAGGAAAAAATATTAAAAGAACCAATTTAAAATGCATTATCCAAACAATTTGTCCCTGTGCAATTCCAGTGAACTGTCTGGACCAGCTGTCGACCACTTCGACTACCAAACCATTACTTTGTTTGTTTCCCCCATATATTTAAGAATGCTAAAGCCAAAAGTAATCCTCTAATGTCTTCCTCCCGTCATATTGTGTGGCTGTAGACATTTTGTCACCAAATTGTGTGACTACGATATCACTTTTAAAGTTTAGGCTTGCAGCTAAGTAGCCTTCTCTTGCTACCTCAAACATCTTAAACTGACCTCCCTTACTATATGTATTGTAGTCATAAGCTGCTAATCGAAGCAGCTCTTACAGGATTTTTAGGAATTCAAGCAATTCGATTGAGAGGATTCTTGTAAAATTATCCAATGACTAACATGGAAAGGCTTATGTAAATTTCCTTTCCACTTTCTAACATCATACTGGAGCAACTGCCGGTTATTCTATTGGCTTTGACATCTTTTCTCATGTTGTATGGTTTTCTGTGAATATTAGCAGATTATCTCCTCTAATGTATATTACCTTCCATTGTAATTCTGACATTCCTGTGTGACATATTATGTTTAGAGACTAAAATGTTTGATACCTATCAACATTCCTACATTACACCTTGTTTTAAGAAACACATCTACAGAAATAAATTGTGTTATTCTTACATATATACAGAAATATCCTTTTTGTTGCTCAGTATCTAAAACAGGATACTTAACAAGATGTATAAAGGCTTATGGTATTAGCATGTATCGGCAGGGGATAAGTGGCACCAATTTGCCTTCTTATAACTACATATATACAGAAAACAAACAAACAATCACCTACAAAATATCCTTTATTAGCAAACAACTAAGATATGGTAATATCAGGGGATAAGACAGACTTCATGATTTCATCGGACAAAATAGCATAATAATAATATCATATTGAGTTCCAAGACAAACCTCATAGAGTGTCTGTCAACATTCATGTTCATTGTCCAGATTTTGTTCCTTAACCTATAGAAGAAAAAGAATCACATAGTTTAAGAATGCTTAAGAATCGCACAATTTTAGAAATATGTAAGAATAACACAATGGTACCTCAAATAAAGAAGCCTAATCCAATTTTATATATTTGATGGGCCATGCAATCGTACTTTGTTCAGCACAAGCAAGTTTACCGAACTCAGTTGTTGGTCGATACAAAACAATGTTATCAATCACATTGCGAACCCAAACTTTCAACAATCATGGCCTAAAGAACATGATGGACCAATACACTTGGATCTGTTGAGGCAATTTCAGCGGTAGCAACAACAACTTCATCTTTCAAAACCAACAAAGCAATTTGCACATCTTATTATCAAGATTAGAGCCTTTAGCAACACTTGCTAATTCATTTTGTCTTCTTTGTGCTCCTTCACTACCCAAATTTTATATTGCTGCACTTGCTCTGTTGCTTTTTTTGTTTTGTGCTCTTTCGCTAGCAACCATTTGAATGCTCTTATTGCCTTTTTGTTTTCTCTGATCATTTTGTGTTCTCTCATCAGTAGAACTTCGACCAATTGTATCTTCCTTTTGTTTACTTTTTGCTCTCTCATTACAAGATAGTTGATCGTTGGAATTTTTATTGCGTTTTCTTTTTGTTGTAATGGCTGAATGTTGAATACATGTGTTTTCCTATTATCATTATATTAAGTAGGTCAAATATCAAATTTTGTAATCAAGTACATAAACAAGACCAAATGAAACATCAATAAAGATATTACATAAACTTACCGAGTTACTTCCTCCTTTGTCTAACCGAACAAAAAGATCTTTCACCAAGCCCTTCAAGCTCTCCACTTCATTCTCTAATCTTGTCATTTTATTACCCATATAAATTTGACCATCCACTTTGGAAGGGTTTGCTCCTCATACCCTCTTACTCGTCCTCGTGGATCCGGACCAAGTACTTTTGCAACAGCATCATTTCTTATAGAATTCTTTTGTGAAGGGTCTTCCTCAGCCTTGTATTGCTTGACTTGTTGCTAGATAAATACAAATTGGAGATATATAATACTAAAATATAAAAACAAACCAAAAGAGATCTTAAATATACAATAAGATAATGTTACCACTATTTCTGAGTCTTGAACTTCCCCTTCTGAATTTGTATTCCGTGCTTCATATGCATGAATCCAAACAGCCCTTGAAATTGAATCAGGTGTCGTACCTTTTGCTTTTTAAAATAACAAAATATATAATCTAATATATCAAATGTCAAATGCAAGCCCCTGCTACTGCTAATGTCAAATGTCAAATGAACCCATTAAACTGAACTGCTCTTTCACACAAAAGCATACTAAGACCCTGAATGGCCAGTGCTTACACATGAAAGCACACTGAACCTGAGAATGGTCAGTATTATTGCAGATCCTACACAATGATTACTAGTCTAAACATGAATATTGAACCTTCCTCATGGTAATTGTACGATACAAATTACAGATTTAAGAACATATAATATTTTGGAAAATATTTATGTTAGAAGTGTCTTGTGCCACCTGTTATTTTTTCCCTTTATATGTACATGTAGTCTGATGCTACTCCAGGATTGTAGGGTAAATCCAGTTCAGACTAATGGGCTATCAGCTGGAGCTCCTGAACATTGAGTAGGGGAATAGAGATATTTGAGCAATCCTCCTCCAGTAGATTGACATGGAACATACAAAAGACAATCTCTCGCTGAGAATGTCAGAACAGGTGGGGAAATATTTACTGGACTATATTATGATTCAGGTCTGTAGGAAATTTTTTTTGGAGCTTCAAAATCGTAATATATTTACCTTTTTCAATGAATATATAAATGGTTTTGGAGAAGATTATATTGGAATACACTTGGTAAAAACCTATGTACTTGTTTCCTTTAAACATCATAATGAGATTGTTTTACATTTTTACTGGAGAAGACGATGCTTAACATCGCACAGTTTTTTATAAATGATTAAATTGTTTTGTTTGCCAGAACCAGTGCAAATATGTTATGCTGCATCCTTGCATCTCCATAAAGTGCTTTCTTGCAAAGGATAGC